>JAKLND010000009.1:0-135276 GCA_022813125.1 Septoriella neoarundinis | reverse complement strand
GCCTTCACTATTGTCTGCGTGAGTCTCGTCGTATTACATGGAATGCGTCTAGCGAAAATTCGTGATGTAGTCCCCAGTCTATGAGCATTATTCTCAAGCCACGGCTTTTCTATCACGTAAGCCCGCAGTTTTGGGCAGTCTTCCAGCAAGATGGGCGTTTTGCTGCTTAGCCGCCTGCGCATCATCCTTCAAATTCACAATGTGTGGAGCTTCGCTACCACACATTGTGCACATTACTGCTTCGAATATCGTGGTCCAGAATGCGCGAGCCCCCTGCGTGCTCTGTTCTCTGCTGCATGCTCCATCACGCTCCCATTCGGCGAAGGTCTCGCTGTGCTATTGCCGCCTCCAGTTCAAATGTCGAACTTCTCAACCGACCGTAATATATGAATTCACTGCAGTGAGGCTCAGCCTTTCGCACATAAAATACACGCTATTCGCCCCTTGGGTCAATCCAGGAGCACAATCTGCTGCTTCCCGTGCCGAACGTTGAAGAGTCGATAGTCCCGTCTCTCGCCACCTTATTCGACGGCTTCCGTCCGAAAGGAGTGGTGATTGATCAGGACACGATGACCTTTGACGCTCTCTCCGTGAATCCTGTTGATGCCATTCAATCAGCGCCATTTACCCGACCATCGCTGCATAGGCCAAACTCCACTGAATTGTAGCGTAGGTTTCTTCATTTGCTTTTGGCGCCTGACCGACACTGTGCATTTTCTGAATCGCATGGTCGACCTCCATTTCCGCCGACTAGTGCGTAGGTTTTGCAAAATCAACGCCTTATCTTGGTTTCAAGACGCCGATTAAGATAGCCACAGACTCTGGGATCAGTTCGCTCTGCCTGCCGTCATATTGTGATACACGGCATTTTGCAAGATCGTAGTCGCAAATCGCTGGCACGATGATCAGGAGAGCAACAGCCTGATACGGACCAAACTGCTCTCACGCAAGCATAGAATGTTGGGGCAACTCCAGACATGTATTTGAGCAATGTGTCAGGTGATGCAAGCGCCGCTTTAATGTTTTCGAGCCCGTCTCAATGGTGTTGAGCGCCTTGTTGAGCGCCTGGATTGGTGCCGCCGTGGTGCTTAGTCCTATCCTTTTCGAACGCTCGTGACTTCAAGCACCCTCGTGCATAGATGCAGGACTCCAGAACTCAGTTTCCGATGCTTGCGAGTCAACCCAGACAAGGCTGTCAGAGACCAAGTCATCCATGACAGCTACAGCTCTTGCACGCTCCCAGCCGAGATTGTCACGTAACATAGACACCGTGACATAGCCCAACACTTGAATGACTTCCAGCACAGTCGATTGATCGAGATTGAGCTCTTTGGGCACCGAGCGAATAAACCTGTGAGATCCCAGCGGAACGACTTTAAATCCACCTTCCAAAGGGGCAAGTGATTCCAAGGCTCTTTCAATATCGTCGTCAGTGACATCGATGCCACCTCCGATAATCCCACGGCCTTTCTCTATTCGCTTACGCATCTCTGAAACTGCGATCATGCCACCGTTCTCGGCTCTGGTCTCTCTGCAGATTTCGACCACTCGCACAGCCAGCTCGAAGTAAAAGTCATTGACACTGCTGCCAAGCATTTTTGCCCATACACTGCTTGCTTTGCCATTTGAAGTTGAGGCACCCTTCACATTGCTACCAGCCAGCGGGTCTACACCGATAGCGTTGCACATGCGAGCGAACTCGGCACGGAACTGCGGGTTTTGCCTGATGTCCTTTGCATGTGTGAGACTGAAGTTGTGAAGAGCGGCTTGGAAGACTGAAAGCTGGTTCGCCAGTGCTTCGGCATGGTTCGAGCGTAGAGCCTGACCGTGGCGAGCATATTGGTCGGCGCTGATAGCGGAGTTCGAAAAGGCACTCAGACCGACGCCGCGGCGGTTGGAAGACATTTTTCTTAGCCACTAGCGACGTATATCGCTGCACCTGATACGTGATCTTTGCAATCCCAGACGATTAATTGCAATGATACGGAGCCCCAGTCACCAGTTTCACGAGGCCGTGGAGTTGCCGTGAAGCTTTGCTGCCTAAGGCGCAAAGCACGCACCAGCGGCGCTACCCTACCGAGCCGGGCCGTCCGCGCTTTGACCACCGCACACACAAGCCCATTTTGCTAGAGAACTTCAAATCTCCATCTCGATCAAGGCGCTCTTTCACTCCTCACGACTAACCCAGCAGCCACCGTCAAAATGCCCGGAAAGACCACTGCCA
Organism: Septoriella neoarundinis; assembly: GCA_022813125.1. Taxonomy (NCBI): domain Eukaryota; kingdom Fungi; phylum Ascomycota; class Dothideomycetes; order Pleosporales; family Phaeosphaeriaceae; genus Septoriella; species Septoriella neoarundinis. Next base: position 133,052 of record JAKLND010000009.1, on the reverse strand, counting down.
CCATCAAGACGTATGTCGCACTCGGCTATTGCCTCCCCAGCACCGGGTGAAGAATTGCAACGCAGTCGGTCCAGCTCGAAAAAAAAAAATGCTTGGAAGCCAGCACTCATTGCCTCAGTCCTGCGCGACGTCAGAAATGGCTCGTCAGAATGTGAGGCAGTAAGAGGAGGGACAATGCCGCTCGGGGAAACCCAGCGATGCCGTCGCCGACCAATGGTCGTGCAAGGCAAATCATGGTGCTTAGCGGAGAATGCATTAGAGCCAGACCACTGCGCTGCAATTCTTCGCTCGGGGCTACCTGCTCCGGCAGTACGCTCCCAGCGGACCGACTAACATGCTGCTCACAGTTCCGTCCCGACCCAGGACCAGATCCTGGTCCCGGAGACCCTTCTCAAGAAGCGCAAGTCCGCTGAGAAGGAGGCTGCCGACAAGGCTGCTGCGCGTGACGCCCGCAAGAAGGTTAGTCAACCTGTTTTCACTCACCCGCGGTATAGTGATGAAGCCTACCAACCATACCTCGACTAGCTACGGCGATGTTGTCGTAACGTTAACCATCTTTCGGGACTGATCGACCTCCCTGCTTCATGCACTTGTTTCACTTGGCTTCCATCGAACCTTCTCTGACTGTTGCCAATAGGAGTCCAAGACCAAGCGCGAGCAGATCTTCAAGCGCGCCGAGTCCTACGTCAAGGAGTACCGCGACTACGAGCGTGAGCAGATCCGTCTTGCCCGCGTCGCCAAGTCCGAGGGCTCCTACTACGTCCCGGCCCAGCCCAAGCTGGTCTTCGTCGTCCGCATCAAGGGTATCAACAAGATTGACCCCAAGAAGCGCAAGACCCTGCAGCTCCTCCGTCTTCTTCAGATCAACAACGGTGTCTTCATCCGTCTGACCAAGGCCACCTCTGAGATGCTCAAGATCGTCGAGCCCTTCGTCGCCTACGGTTACCCCAACCTGAAGACCGTCCGCGAGCTCGTCTACAAGCGCGGTTACGCCAAGGCCAACAAGCAGCGCATCCCGCTCACCGATAACGCCATCATCGAGGAGCACCTCGGCAAGTACGGCATTGTCTGCATGGAGGACCTGATCCACGAGATTTACACCGTCGGCCCCAACTTCAAGCAGGCCGCCAACTTCCTCTGGCCCTTCAAGCTCTCCAACCCCACCGGTGGCTTCCGCACCCGCAAGTTCAAGCACTTCGTCGAGGGCGGTGACCTCGGCAACCGCGAGGAGCACATCAACACCCTCGTCAGGCAGATGAACTAAGCGTTTTCCACTCACTTTGAACGGTGGTCTTGGGAAGCGTGCGGGTTCATTCTAAGGCGTGCTTTGCTTCACGATACCATTTTCTTTGGCAGGTTTAACGGCGCATCAGGGACGGCTGGGTCACAAAAATGATAGTCGACTTTTCATGCGACACGAAATTCAATCTATACTTTCACGTTGCCTGCCAACACAAAAAGTTCCAATTTGTTTTACAGTATTCATGCTTCGTTCTATTGATCGTGACATCTGTTGTCCTACAAGATCTCTGTAGTCCCCGTGATCCTTGCGTCTTCGACCTATTCTACAGACCAAGAGCCCCAAACTTCGCTACTGCGCAACCGCCTCCCCAATCGCCTTCGCCAACCGCCTGTATTCCGCCAACAACTCCTCCACCTCCCCCAACCTCAGCTCCCCGGCCCCCTGCACTTCCAGAAACCTCCTGCGCGGCGGCTTGATCCGCCGCAACTCCGCCAGCGCTTCGATCGCGTTCAGGTCCGAACCGCCTTCGCTCACGCGGCTGCGCGTCTTCTCCAGCTCGCTTGTGGCGTCGGCGTGCGTTTCTTTCTGCGGAGGCGGGGGCTGCGCCGTGGAGGGAGGTTGCGGCGAGGGCGTCGACGCGCCGGTGCTGGCTGCGCGGCCGAAGCGCGGGAACGAGGGCACGGCGGACGCGAAGCGGTTGAGCGGGTTGATGGCTGTGATGAAGTTCGCGGCGGCGTTGAGGGGTTCGTCTGTTGCTGCCGCGGCGGGGGGTTTGGTGCCGGCGTGGGGGGGTTGCGGGGAGCGGGTGGAGGGGAAGGGCGCGCGTTTGCTGCCGCTGGTCGTGCTGCTGGTGCTGTCGGCGCTGCGGTCGCGGGGCGGGCGGCGGCCGGCGAGGAGCTCGAGGGGGCGGGAGGTGGGGGCTGGTTTTTGGCTGGAGGGGGGGTCGTTGGAGGTGGTGAGGGGGTCGTCACCACCGGCGGGCGAGGAGCGGCCGGAGAGGGTGATGCTGGGCGGGTATTCGTCTTCGGGCGTCGCGGCGGGAGGGGTGGAGACGAGCTTGCGGGCTTCCTCGAGGGTTTTGGGCATGATGGGGTTGTTGTTGGGGACTTGGTCTTTGAGGCGGCCGAAGAGGGAGGCGAGGCTGTTCTCGAGCGTGCCGTTGATGCTGTCGTAGACTTTGTCGGCCGCTTGGAGCAGGTTCTCGCGGCTGGCTTCGAAGCGGTCGGCTTGCGCTTGCACCATGCTGCTCAGGCGGCGGTGGGGGGCACCGGGTCGGCTGGAGGGGACTGTGGATGGGAGGGGCTTGTTGGTTGTGTCTGGGGTGCTTTTGTCGTGGGAGAGGGCGGAGACTGCTGTTGTCTCGGGCTTGAGAGAGCGGTTTACAGCTGGCTGTGCTGGGGCTGTTTTGTCCGTGCTGGGGGTCGATGGCCGACTGCTTGACTTGGCGGGACCCTCTGGTTGCTCGTCCGCTCGCAGCGACGACAGATCAACAGTCTCGAGGAAGGAGATGGAGGCTTCCAGGTTCACCAGGCAGTACGCGGATTCGCCGTCGACTTTACTAGAAGCGCGGAAGCGCTGGATGAAGTTGAGGTTGCTGACCACATTGAGGTCTAGATCTGAGGAAGTGATCAATGTGTAGATGAGGGTCGGTAAGATTTCGTCGGCTGAAGATGATGAGGGAAATAGTTGGGACAATGTTTCCACAATGCTCTTGTGTGCCACTGTCAGGTGTGACAGCTTGCCAAGTGGGTATCGCTCGTCGTCCATACGTTCGAGAGCCTCTCTAGCGGGTGCAAGAGAAGAATGAATCTCTGCCTCCTTCTCCGCAACGGTCTTTGGCTCTGGACCTTCGGAAGGTTCAATATCCACATGCAGCTCTTTCAGGCCAATGCCCACCAGTGACAAGGCCGCGGTGCGTGATCGCAGCTTCTCATCTCTGGCATCGTCATCCGTGGTTCTGTGTTTCCACAATTTATCGTATATCCTCTCGCACACGGCTCGTTCAACAGCCTCCTCCAAGGCGATGCGTTTGAGCTCCAGCTGCTTCCTAGCTTTCTTCCGATCAGACACCTCCGACACCGTAAGCATTTCTCCTCCACTGGTTGTACTGCTTGGACTCTCGTTCCTCTTCACTGTCGATCCTGCTCTTGCCCTTCCCTTGCTACTCCGCATGGTCGCAGTCGGAGACGAATCTTTCCTTCCCAAACGAGACGCTAATGTCGCAATGTGAATCGAGATTTGGGACGCCGCCCGCTCGTAGAAGTCTTGGAACATGTCGGAAAGCGTTTCGGCGCTGAGAGGAGCCGGGTGGACCTTTGCCGAAAGACTGTCCAAGAAGCGTTCCGTCATGCTCCTGATTTCTATCGGGAGCTCGTCCAGGGTGCTGGGGAGGTTCAGCTCTGGAGTGGCCATCTCCGTCTCCGAGCCGTCGTCCTCCTCATCGTGGCGGTTTTCAAAGACGTCGGCTTTGGAGTCCTTGCCAAAGAGCTCCGGCGAGGCATCGATGGACCTGGCTTCGGGTATCGAAGCTATTCCGGAGACTTGGGTTGTGTTTGCTCTTTTCCGTGGAGATGACGGGTTCGATGAGGGCGAGTCCATCCTCGTGAAGGAGCGTGATGTGTGCAGTGCTCTAGGCCTGCTGTCGTGGCTTTGGGTGAACTCGCCGGAAGACATTGCGGTAGCTCAACGCTGGCAAAAGCACAGATGGCGGGCAATGCAGTCGGGATGCGGGCTGCAGAACGCCCCGCTGATAAGGTAAGGATGTATGAACAGGATCGGCGGTAGCGACAGTGGGCAACACAATCAGGACAGCGAGGGTGTCATTACTCCTCCTCTCCGGCGCCTCCGGCACGGCAGGTGAATGCTGACGAGGAGTGGTAGACGAGGCTTTCGGCCTGCACCTGGGTGCCTGACGAGACGGAGCTATCAAACTGACGCAAGCACCAAAACCTCGCCTCACCACCTCTCAAGCAATTGTGGTCAGGCGGCAGCGAGCTCGGTGTGCCGTGACAGTGCGTTTCGTCCTACGTGCTCTTGCGTTGCGGCATCCGGTCGAGTCTCGCCGTGGCGGTCATCTGCTGCGTCAAGGCTCATCTAGCGACCCTTGAGCACTTGCGCACTTGATGAGCAGCCGCTGGCCGATCGGCGCCCGCGTGTCCCTCGCCCGCCCGCCTCGCCCTGCAGCCTGCGCCGCGGCTCATGCGCCACTGCCGGGCCGACCCCAAACAATGACATCGTCGTCGCCGCTCCACACCATCTCCGCCGCTGTCACCACCCGCGTGCATCGCCATGTCTCGTGATCTGCGTGCCTGATTCATCCTGCTTCAACCTTCCATATGCGATGCCTTACTCTCTCTCCGTTTCCTTGCGCCGCAGCAAGTCCTACCGCTATCATGATGCACGGTAGCTTGTTGTTGTCGTGCCTGCTATCAATCGCCGCCTCCGCCGATGCCGCTCGCTCGCCACGCCAGAGGGCGGAACAGAGGAACCCATATGTCATATTGCCTCCCGGGCTGGATAACGAGATCGGCGACGCAAAGCCTCCTATAGCTCTTGAAGAGAAGGAATTCGTGAGTTGCGACAGGCACACTCTAGGCGACTTCGGCAGCTAATCGCGTGACTAGACACTACGGCATATTTATCACCATGGGTCCCACGATTATCCTGACCTTCACCGATATGTGGACATACCTGAGGATGCGAATTTAAAAGTCACCAGCGACTTTGGCGCTACTTACGAGCCCGCCCCTCGCGTGTTGCGAGCCAGGGCTTCATCTACCTCCATTCAGCGACTGGCTGATCGGAGGAAATCAAGGATCGACGGGTTATTGGAGCATGCTGAGGTGCATGGAGAAGCTGCGACTTTGCCTTCGTCCGCATGGACAGTCGATGAGGTCGCCGGACCTAATGTGACAGATAAAGAGACGGTACTGAGCTTTGCGAGGATGGCAAACAACGCGTACACTCACGAACACGGCACAGGAGAATGGCAGGAGGTGGGTGGAGGCTTCAACTACACTGAGGACTTCGGGTGGGAGCAGGATGGGCTACGCGGACACATCTTTGCGGACAAGACGAATGGGACGATTGTGATCGGTCTGAAAGGCACCTCGATGGCTATCTTCGACGGCGCAGAAACCACTGGAAATGACAAGTTGAACGACAACCTGTTCGGCTCTTGTTGTTGCGGTCAAGGAGGGCCGTATGGTTGGAAGCAAGTTTGCGACTGCATGACAAACACATACACTTGCAACTCGACTTGCTTGGTCAAGAGTCTGCGACAGAAGAGCCATTACTATTTCGCAGCTCGTGATCTGTACCACAACGTTACCGAGAGATACCCCAACTCCGATGTATGGATGTCCGGCCACTCACTGGGTGGCGTGGTGGGATCACTTCTTGGCCTGACGTACGGACTGCCCGTCATGACTTTCGAAGCCTATCCAGACGCTATGGCTGCCTCTCGGCTTGGACTTCCCACCCCTCCAGGCTATCGCATCGGCGCTCATCAGTCGCGTCCAAGCACTGGCATTCATCACTACGGCCACACTGCCGATCCAATCTTTATGGGCACGTGCAATGCCGCCACCTCGCTCTGCACCATCGCCGGCTACGCCTTGCAAAGCCAATGCCACACAGGCCGCACCTGCATCTACGATACCGTCGGCGACCTTGGCTGGCGCACCGGCGTCGGCACCCACCGCATCGTTAACGTGATCAAAGACGTCATCGAAAAATACGACACCGTGCCCTCCTGCGAGGAAGACGTCGAATGCCAGGACTGCTTCAACTGGAAATTCTTCGAGAGCAACAGCAGCGAAACCACCACCAGCTCCAGCAAACCCTCGAGCACAACCTCCCAAACGCGTACGGAGACCTGCAAAACCCCCGGATGGTGGGGCTGCCTGGACGAGACGACCACGCCGCCGACCCCGACGACCACAATGACCAGCACCCTCACGACCTCATCCTGCAAGACGCCCGGCTGGTTTGGCTGCAAAGACCCAACCACCATGACGCTGACAACGACCATCACGTCCCCCAGCGCCGCGCCGGCTCCGATCATCACTACGACGTCCAGCACGCCCGCGACGACCACCACCAACTCGAAGACCCTCGCGTTTCCCTCGAGCTCGGTAGCTAGCTCAACGAGCACGTGCAAGACGCCGGGGTGGTTCGGGTGTAAGGATCCCACGTCGACTGTGCCCTCGAGCACTAGCGGATCAACGGCGGCAGCTGTCACGTACAAAGAGGGTCTGAGGTAGGCCGGGGCCGTCCCTCAGATTTCGATTCGGCGCAGTAAGCGAGGGGTTTTGGTTCAGGGCGTTTCTGGATGCTTCGGGATGGGACGAGATCACGCACGCTTTACATCGGTCTATTCGGTATTTGTAGAATGCACATACAGAGTGTTTATTTCCCAAGACTTCTCCAATCCCAACGTAACTCTCATCAAGAATGGCTCAACGCAGGAAACCGCAGAATTCCGGACACTGACTGTGAAAATATCTTCCAAACATTTGTGTAAGAATAGCCGTTATTTCACATATATGCGGTCCGAGAATAAAATCTACCTCCCAAGCCTTACTCCCTCGCTCGCTGCGCTATGCAATACCAACGTCACCCGTACAAAGATGGAAAGAGAAGAGAAGGCAAATCTTTAGCTCCGAGCAAATCATCCCTCCCACCTCGGTCCATCTACCAGATTCATCAAATCGTCAGACTCTCCACCAGCCAAAGAAAAAGAGAAAAGCAACCATCTCTTACCCCACCTCACCTCACCTCACCTCACTCCCCCCTCCTTCTCCGCCCTCTTCCGCTCCCACTCCATCCCCCTGATCTCCATCTCCGCCAGCCGCACGCACACGTCCGCCACGTCGCCGCCGACCCTCCACGTCCGCAGCGTCACGCCGTGCCGGTCCATGACCGCGCGCGCTTTCGCCAGCCGCTGCTGCCACAGCAGCTCTTTCTTGCCGACGCCGTCGCCGGGGCTGCTGGGCAGGCCGTCGTCGCTCCAGGCCGCGCTGTCGCGCGGGCGGCGCGCGGAGGAGCTGAAGGACAGCGCGCTGCTGCTGGCTTGCCGGCGCGGGGGAGGGGGCGGGGCGAGCGGGCGCAGGGCGCTGGGGTCGAGGGTGCTGTTGCGGGTTGGTTCGGTGGATTTGGGGAGACTGGTGGGCGGGAGGCTGCCGTAGGCGAGGTCGGAGTGCCAGGTGCCGGGCATGGGCGTGGATTCGGAGGGTTTGGTGCTGCTGCGTTTGTTGGCGGCGGCGGCGCCGCGGCGGGTGGGGAGGGGCGGGGGTTGCTTGGGGCCGGAGGCGGACCGTTGGACTTGGCTTAGGGGGGAGGGTTGGATTACTTGGGGTTGGTGGGGGGGTTGTTGGGGCTGTGGGGTGGAGGTCGAGGGGGGTTTGACTGTGCTGGAGGGTTTGCGTGGGCGGGGAGGAGGGGCTTTGCTGGCGTCTGAGGGCTGGTTGTCGGCTTGGCGGAGTGCCTGTGGTTTGGGTGGAGGCGCCGGAGTGTGCTTGTGTGGTTCGGAGGTGTTGCCTGCTCTTCGCGTGGCGAGGTTGCTGTCTGAGGGTCTCAGGAACATTTCGGGTCGTTTGGGCATCTGCTCGCTGAAGTCTATCAGGTCCTCCTCAGGGGATGTCGAAAAGTGCGCGATCGAGCCCGGTGAAGTGGCCAGTCGTCCTGGGAGTGGAGGTCGACCAGCTCGGCCATCGTCCTGGAATCGGCTTTCGACGTGCGCGTCTGGGTTGATGCTGTGCCTTACTTGACGCATTTCCTCCTCCATGTCTTCAAGCGAAGCAGCGATTGCCGCTTTGAGGTCGGCATCGTCCTCACGAATGTCGCCTGGCCGGTTAAGCCGCTTCGACATCTGCAAGCTATCGCCACTGTGCGTTCGTGAATGGTTCCTCGAGTGATTGCGACTGTTTGGCTTGCTGTTCTTGCCGCTACCCGAACCATTGCTGGGATCGAAGTAGCCGGACCTGACCGGTGTAGTCACATCGCGGATGAAGACTCCCAGAATTCGTCCTGGATTATCGATAACGACGTCGGTATAGACTTCAAGGTCTGCCTCTCCGCTGTCGCCCACAAGAATGAACTTGCGATCCGGGAAGTCTCGCATCAATCTGTCCAGAGTACCCTTTTTCCGCTCAGCGACAGGTTCGAAGATTCCCTGTAGGGCTCCGCTGTACTGTTTCAGATGGAATGACCCTGGTGGTAAATTCGCAAGCTTGAAGAAGCTCGAAAGAACAGGATATACCTGCCAAGGCGAGTTAGAAACATAGTGAACCTTCACGCCCATGTCGTGCATGGTGTTGTACCACTCGCGGACACCTTCTATGGTTAGATCCCCCAGATCACGGATGAAGGCGTTCCGGAAGATTTCACGAGCACCACCAGTGATGTTCGAGTGTTTGATGGTATCATCGATGTCGCTGATCAAGCTCACGCCTTTATCCAGTGTGACCTGAACTTCTTCTGTCGCCGAAAAGCCCTCTCCCGCTAGAACGCGTACATGAGTCGGGATGAAGTCGAGCGGCGCTCTGACACTGAAATGACCAGACGCGTCTGTGTAGACTGTTCGCTGACGTGATATTTTATCGTTGTAAAAGAAGGCACTGATGGGCTGTTCCGCAAGACCAGTCGCCAAAAAGGGTTTTAATCGCGTAAGTAGGTGCGCATTGGCCGTGGCAAGCTCCGCCGCAGTCATGTGAGCAGGCTGCGCCCAACTTGAACGCTTCTGCACCGGAGTGATTTGCCCAGACTTGTCCGGAGTGCTCGTCGGCTGAGGCGACGCAGAAAGTTGACCACCTTTGCCTTCGCTGAAAGCGCCTTGCTGTGCTTTCTCGGCTTCAGCATTTCCTCGTTGGACCAGTTGCTCTGCTTCGAAATTGATGAGATCTTCCTCTTGCCCTGGCGCCCTATTAGGGCTGGAAGCTCGACTCGAAGGCCTGCTGTTGTCATTTGATTTGGTTGGCGGCGCGGGTAACCCAACCACTTGTCGTGCTACGCCAATCATTAAACGATGTTTACGGCCATGGGGCCCTCGTTGTGGGTTGTAGATCCAGCCGCGCACATCTACATCAACAATCGCTTTGTCGCTCTCGTGTTTTTCCCATTGCCGTCGCCAATAGTCCTCATCATTAGTATTCTCATCCGAAGCAGGTCTCTCTCTGTTTTTGACGTGTTTGCGAGCATAACTTGGGAATAATATCATCTCCGCGTTGCCATTCTTCACAATCGACGCATCCGGGAACGGATTGTCCTGGCCTTCATCGCCACCTTTCGATGCGTTTGAGTCTCCTCCCTGCCAATAGCTAGATCGCAGTTCGTTGGCTGCTTTCAGATACCCCGCCAGCTTCTTGCGTCGTGCGCCGGGCTCTTTCCCTTCTGATCTGAAGACAGACAGGTCGGCATACCCGCTGCCGCCAGTACTGTTGAACGCCATGTTTTCCTTGTGTCGCAAGGCAGCAGCATCTTTCGGAGACCTTATGGATCGTCGATTCACTCGAGGCACCCTCAGGCGTCCGAGTATGCCGGTGAACTTGCGCTGTTTCTTGCGGAGTTGACGAGAGACTAGATAGCGGTAGATAGAGGCTTGAGCCCTGTGCCGCAAGTGCGGTAGACGGTGGTATCGTAGGTTGTCGAGCTTCCTCCTCGCCTCAGCATGAACGTTCGGAAACAAGTACCGGAACAGAGAGGTGCGATTGTGCTGGCTAGGCTTGGAGGAGCGTTGCAGGAAACGCCGCCAGAATTGGGGCGCCACGGTGACTTGTATGCGCCAGCGCTCGGGGGGGTTCGAAAGGGGACGCGTACACGCGCAAATCCGCGGTGGTGTGTATATTCAGGATGACCGGTCACTCGGGCTAGAATAGTGGGAGTTCTAGACCGGCACAGCGCAGGCGCAAGGTCCAGTCGGCGAGTGCACCACAACGTCATGGCGGCTCACCCCGTTGCCGGATCCCGCGCATGAATATGAATCGCCGCCCCGGTCGACGGTGCACACGGCGCCATCAGACACTGACGCGGCAAGTAGCGAAGAGCAAGGCAGCGCCATCTCGTCTCACACCCTCAAGGTACGCCTGGTACTTCCATCGCCTCGTGGCCACCGCAGCTGGGGTCATGCGCGTTCGCACTGCAAAGCCGCCTTGAACGCCTGCTGACGAGAGGCCAGATATCTAGGCACTTATTGCCTGAGTAAATTTAGCACACAATGAGCTTCCCGGACATCCAGCAGCCAATTCTCTCTTCCGAGACGGAATCTAGGCCCAAGACGCACATCGTTAAGGCGGCCCATGGTTTCGCCTTCGAGGTGAAGAAGGGCGAACACTTTCGCGTTGTTGATCTCTACGGCGAGCAGGTCGTCGATTTCGCCGCCTGGGTACAAGGCACTAACCTCAGAGAGAAGCTCAGCATGGCCTATACCCGCTTCCGTCTCAATGGTGTCACGCCTGCGGTTGGGGAGTATCTTTGGACGAACAATGACGACCCTATCCTGAAATTGGTCGAAGACACGGTCAAGGTACACGACATGACCTTCATGAGCTGCTTCCCTAAGATGTACGAAAAGGAAGGTCGACCTGGACACCGCTCTTGCGCCTCGAATATTGCCGAAGCCATGGAGCCATACGGGATGAAAGATCACCTAGACGTTACAGATCCATTCAACATCTTCCAGAACACCCCGAACTATTCTTTGAAACGCCTCGGAAGCAGCAAACCTGGCGACTTTGTTGAATTCGAAGCCATGCAAGACTGCATCTGCGCTTGCAGCAGTTGTCCGTACGATGCGGAAGGGTTCAATGGTGGCAAGATCACAGACATTGCCATCGTGACTGGCGTGCCAGCAAAGGCTTGAAACCACTTGGCATTAATGCTGAGCCGGCGAGCCTAGGCCATTGACGAAATACTGATGCTATGTAGGCCATCGGCGATCGACTTATATGTAAATATTGCTGTACAGAGCTGTGGTCTCACCGCTGTGACCGAACCCGACTTGTTTCTCAAGAACCGCTTTATGGCGCCCACATGACCCTTACAGAACCGACGCTCGGCAGGTGCACTGTTCTTGCTGTTGTGAGCGTCTCCCACGGCGGGGACGTTCATCTCGAAGCATTCTTGGCTCTCAACTGCCGGCAGCTTACTGGGCTACAGTGAGCTCTTACGAGATGACTCAACACTTTCTGATTATGCAACGCTGGAGAACACATCACGTTACAACCTTCACGTCATGACGATTCCTTCCAATACGCAGAAGAAATCGCAGGCCGTTTCGGCGAGCTACTCCCGAGAAACCAGATGGCCATCTAGATCTAAGCGCATAGCAACGCCTGCGACAGTGTCTGGATGGCGAGCGTTTGATTGGCTGGACGAATGGCCGGGCCTTTTACGATAACGGCTTTGCATACTTGTGGTCGTTGCAGACCCCCAAAACAGTAAGCTTCAACGTCCAAATCCGAAGCTAACTTTACAACGTCTCCCACCATCTCACACAATATTGGCCACACCCAACGCCACCGATGGATCTAACTCCATAACCCGATCATAGCGCAATGCTGTCCTCCGGTCAACCAAGCTTGCACTTGTAAACATTCCCATGGCGATCTCGGTGCTCGGGCGTCGTGCGGCTGTACCGCAACGGCCAAGGCCGCACATAGATATGCGTCTGCAGTCTTGCATTTGCTTGAGTTTCTTCGTTTCGTCAACGTGATACCGACAGTCGCTCTTGTTACATCGAATTTTCTAACCCTACAGATACTCTCAGCCCCAATCGTTAGCAGCAACGCCTGCGAGGGCCGCAAGCAACCTTGTCTTTTGAATTTATCTACGCCCGGCCGGGAGAAAAAAAACATCAGAAGAATTGGAACTATAGTGAGGAGGATACATCCAAAGCAGTGATAACAGGAGGAATCTCAGGAAAGCAGCTAAGTATATCTCGATTTATTGCATCAGAATCCGGCAAAGACTATTGCGGTGAGCAAAGCATACATTGCCGATTACGGTCCGTTCTGTCATCAGAATCACCTATGGCTAAGATGACACCAATGAATGTAAGTATGCACGCCCGCAAAGGAACTTGACCTCGTTCTGATCCGTTCCAGGTTGCCGTTATGGCTCTATTTGCTCCTCTCGCACTCGCCAAGCCGTTCTCCCACTCTCAGCGCACATCAAACACGTTCACGAACACAACTTTGGAGGATATGGTCGCCACGGATATGGAATCACCGACATCAACGGCTTCCGCGCTCGGATGCTTCGAGACTTACGTCCCAATGCCTGATGAGACTTGCGGCGAGCTCGCTTGGGATTACGGCATCTACTTGTCATCGTTCGAGGCGGACTATGCCGCAGACTCTGACTTTTGTGAGACCATGCTTTCTGGCCAAGGCTACTGCGCTTCAAAGGAGGGGAATGGGGATGACGGGGATTTTGTCATCACCAGTGTTGTCTATGCCGATGCAACAGTCACTCTGGATGACTTTGGCAATCCCGCTGCAGGACCTGCCGTCACTCCCGCCCCGAGAGACGCATCTGAGCCGACAACCACGGAAACTACGGTTACTTTCTCTGCTATGACGACCTTGACCTATACAATCGGAACGGGAACCTCAAAGCAGGAAAGGACCAAAGTCATCACCCATACAGATGTGCAGGTTGAAACTTTTGCTCTCAATAACGCAGTTGGTACCGGTACGGGCTCAGTTGGCACTATAGGCACCGTGACAAATCACCCTTTTGCCAATGCAACTGGCGCATCGGTGTCTACTGTCACTGTTCACGACACCCAGACTACGACCGTGTTGACCACTAGCACGCAGCTGGCTAACGCCAGCTCTACACTAACCGCTCCCAGAACTTTGAAAGGCACTCCTTTTGCCACCACTCGACCCGCCCCCGCTGCGACCTTGAACGCGGAAAACACATACAAGAGCTACTTGGGCAACGGTACTGTTGCTGAGGGATGGCCATCCGAGGACCAGTGGCTGTCTTTCGACAACCTGTGAGAGCAATCCCATTTGCGCACAAGGCGATTTTGACTAACAATATCACAGCTTCAAGGCCAACAAGGAGCAAATTGACAACTCTTGCGATGCCTGGAATGTCACCTTGAACAGCCCCGAAGAGGTTTCATCGATCGAAGAGTCTATCTTGGACGTCGCCAATTCAACCGGCGTGGACAGCCGCTTTATCCTTGCGACAATGATGCAAACTTCATCCGGCTGCGTCCGCGCCATCTCGACCTCCTCCAATTACTTAGCCTCAGGTCTGATGCAAAGGTACGCCACGAACTGAGATTCACATATCATGCGAACCACGACTGACTACTCTCAGCCCCAACGGCGCCGACACCTGCAACCAAAACTCCGCCATGCTCGCCTCTCTCAGCGACGAAAGCGACGCCACAGCCGGCACACTGAACCCCTGCCCGCCCTCCACCATCCACCAAATGATCCTCGAAGGTACAAACGGCACCGACTCCCGCGAAGGCCTCGCGCAACTGCTCGAGAAGCCCGGCTCGGATGGCGTCAACCGCTTCTACCGTGCCGCCCGTTGGTACAACGGCGGCGGCGTCGACCCGTCCGGCGATCTGGGCAAGGGATGCTGCATGGCATCCTTTGCTAGCGATATCGCGAACAGATTGACCGGGTGGGTTGGCTGGGAGAGTGATTATGAGGATGATAGAGAATAGTCGGGTGGGGTTTCTGCTTTGCTTCGTGCGTTTCTATTCTTCGAAGGTTTTTGAGCATGGTGTTTGGGGGGTTCAATGATTATTGGGAGGAATTACTACTTTTGGAAGGACGGGACTTCATTTCTTTTGTCACTAAAGACAAGCGAGCACGTGTATATTCGCCGAGGGTATACTCGAGCTCTTGGGCGAATCGCCGCCTCACAAACAATGTTTAATCTCACAGCGTATCCTGTCAAGCTAAGGAGCGAGATCAATCAAATTATCGACAAGCCAAACCAAATTCCCATATCCATCACCTCGTTTAGAACCACAGTCAACTCCATCCCAAGATTAGAAATGCCAATAGATCAACAAGACCGCCCACTACCTGCTGCACTGAATCTTCGCCGACGAAATAATCGGCAGCACAAACTTGCTCGCTTCTGTAAAGCACCTCGAAAACCCTGTGCTCAACGGATGCACCGTCTCCTTCCCCTTGCACCCTTTCTTATCGTACGCCACAAGCTCGCAAGAACCCGCGTCCCCGCCGTCAGCCGTATAAAAATATGAATGCACCACGCCCTTGGTGGCTTTCACTTCGACGCACTCGCTTTCGTAGGTGCTGGATCCAGAAGTGTTCTTGGCGGCTAGTTTGGTGTCGGTCGGCCGGCTCAGGAAAAGGTTCTCGAGAAGGCCTTTGCCTGCGAGGCAGAAGGGGAACTCGTAGGCTATGAGGTTCACGACGACTCCGTCGGTACAGACTTCGGCTGGCGTTACGGCTCTGGTGTTGGTGGATTCGGTTGGAGTCGCAGTGGTGGTGGCGAGGAGTGCAAGAGCCACTGCGATGTCGCGGAGACACTACGATCGTCAGCTCACGTTCAATGCGAACAGGTTGATAGCTGGTCCAACCGGAAAATGCATTGTATCAGTTGTGGAGTGGTCACGAGTCAGGGTCAAGAACGGCGGCGACAACGTGCTATCGATATGTCGAATATCGACCTTTAGGATGTTGGAGCAAAGTTCCTGCCTTTTGAATCCACAAAGTTGTGTAGCTGTGTTCTACACGTTCACTGGTTTGTGTCCCTTCCACCGGAATGCAACAAAGAAAATGGTGGGTTGGATACGTCAATGCTTGCGCTCGAGCGTGGTCTGAGCGGTTGTTTAATTTACCTTTGCCAACGGTCCCATAGGAGGCTCGGGTGCCGGATCAAAGGAGGACTCAATGGTCACTCAATGGTCACACAGACACCGGATCACTCTTCGTGGTGATGCGCAGGTGCGCAGGAATATTTGTAGTGCGACGCCGCGTCCGTTGTCCATCGTTGCAAAGAAGTGTCGCAGAGTCGAAGTCTGGCAACCACCTCAGAGACTGATCAACGAGATCAACGGCATGATTCCATAACGCCATTAAAAAGGAAACAACTTCTGGCGTATCCCTGTGATTGTCAGGGATGCTTGACACTAGGCACAAAGGTCACATCTCTGTCTCGATGCTCGTCGATGTCGTTTTACTTCGACACAAGATGCCAGGAAACTTGCAAGAGTGGACCACGTTATCATAACAGCGAGAATATAGTTCATACGAGACATGGTATCTAGAAAGCTGTGACTGACAGCGGGCCAAGTGGTCTGAATAAGGGACGCCTCCAATACCGAGTCCAAATGGAAGTTTTATGTTGTGAATGGTTGCTCGCAGGTCTGTGAAGACCCCTCTTCATTGACTGCAGGTATAATGCTTACTGGCACCTGAAAATTGAACACGTTGCTTAAGAGCGGTAGCTAGGGGGAGCGTTGTAGGTCGGGGGAGTCGACTGGTAAGAAGCCGGGGCAGGGCTGCCGGTGGAGTAGGCAGCAGGCGCGGAGTAGGCCGGAGGAGCAGACTCGTAGGCGGCCGGGGCGGGGCTAGAGTAGGAGGGAGGAGCAGAGTACTGAGCGGCGGGGGTCTCCTCAGGCTCGACCTTGCAGCCGTTCTCCTTAGGGGCGGGAGCGGGGGCGGAGTAAGAGTCCTGAGGCTGGCTGTTGTAGCTGGCGGGCATGTTGTCGTAGCTAGCAGGCTGGGTGCTGTAGCTGTTGGCGGGCTGGGTGTTGTAGCTGGCAGGCTGGGAGTTGTAGCTGTCGGCGGGCATGCTGTTGTAGCTGGCGGTAGGCTTGTTGTCATAGTTGGCAGGCTGGGTGTTGTAGCTTGCGGGCTGAGTGTTGTAGCTGTCGGCAGGCATGCTGTCGTAGCTAGATGTGGGCTTGTTGTCGTAGCCGGCAGGCTGAGCGTTGTAGCTGTCAGCAGGCATGTTGTCGTAGCTAGATGTGGGCTTGTTGTCGTAGCTGCCGGCATCACCGTCGTGGTTGCCAGAGGCACCGCCCATGCCCTTGCCCTGGAAATCAAGAGAGCCCTGAGCAGATCCGCTGACAGAGCCTTCGCCCTCACCACCAAAGTGCAGGCCACCAAGGACGCTGCCGAGGAAACCGCCGGCGGCCTCAAGGCCACCATCCTGGGAGCCAGTGAGACCCAGGCCACTGATCAAGCCCTCGATGCCACCACCAATGCCGCTACCAATACCGCCGTGGCCGGAGATTGAGCCACCAGCCTCACCGTGGAAAAGAGCGCTGATTTCACCGGCAGCCTGGCCGTGGAAGTTGCCGCCGAGGTCCTTCAGACCGCAAAGGAGAGCACCAATGCCGGCCTGGCCGGACAGAGATCCAGACGCACCGCCGGAGAGAGCGCCAGTCAGCTGGCCAGCAGCCTCGCCAACGAGCGAGACTTGGCCCTTCTCAGCGCCAGAAACACCAGCGTTCACGAGGCCACCGACAAGGGCGGAAAGACCAAATCCAGCCTCGCCGCTGACGGAGCCAGAGATGCTGCCAGAAGCAGCAACAAGAACGTCGATACCGGCGGAGAGCTCAGCAGAAGCACCGCCGTAGATCGCGCCGGTGATGACGGCAGATCCAGAAATGCTGCCGTCAACCATGAGAGAAGCACCGATGGAGCTGACACCCTTCATGACCTGGTCGCAGTCGTCATCAGAGAGCTTGAGGCCGGTCTGGAACTCAATCTCGGCCTTGAGGGCGATCTTGAAGTCGGCACCGCCCTGGAGGCGGCCCTTAACACCCTCACAGATCTGGGGCAGCTTGGACTGAACGCCACCAAGGACACCGGCAGCGAGTTCTCCAGAAGCGTCAAATTCGCCGGACGCAGAGCCCATGAGGCCGCCGACAAGACCGCCGCCAACAGCACCCTTAGCTGCGCCAGAGCCATGGCCGGAGACGGGGCCAGCACCGTGGCCAGAGAAACTTCCGCTACCCTGAGCGCCGCCGTTGACGGAGCCGAAAGCACCACCACGAACGGATCCGCGGCCGGACCCCGAACCAGAGAAGCTGCCGCTCTCTTGGCCGCGAGCCGCGCCTTGGGCAGATCCAGATGCGGCACCCTGGGCCATGCCCTTGCCCTGGAGACCTCCCATGAGGCCACCGATAAGACCACCGTGAGCTGAGCCCGAGCCATGAGCGCCGCCCTGAGCCGCTCCGAAACCAGAGCCAGAGGCCTCGGCACTACCCTGAGCCTGACCCTGCCCATTGCCGCCAAAGAGGAAGGTGCGGCGCTCGATGTTGGTGGGAGCGGCGGCAGCGACGGCCGCGAGAGCCGCGAGAGTGTAGGCGTAGTTGACCATTGTGTTGAGTATTAGATTTAGATGTTATCGTATTGATATGAGTAATGATCGTGCTTGGAATGAGGGTATTCGTTGCAAATTGCAATAGCGAGCGTAGTATTAGCGTGAATTAATCGAAAGAACGAACGACGAGGGTCTTGGAGTGGCCTGCAGAAGGAAAGAAATCGTTCAAACCCGGCGGGGAATCTTGCAGCTTATAACGAGAGATCAATGTCTACGGAGAAGGTTCCATTATTTCCAAACTGGTGGTACTCCATCAGGGGACCTTGCGGCCACGTTCGGCAAGGCCACTACGCATGGACGGCCATCACCCGTCACGACGCCAATTTGCGGCTTTGCGTCGACATAAATCTGCGTTGTTCATAGGCTTGCAGTCGATCGGGTGCGATGACAATCTCCATTGGGAAGGCACATGAGTCGACTTTTTGGACGGGAAGCGCAGCTCTCGGACCAACCGTTGTTACTATCGAAGTTCGAAGCACCGGTGTAGTCGACAGCCTTAGCGGGGACTCGTCACAGTGCTTGAGCGCGAGGTTTCCAAGCGAGGCAGTTGGCTGCAGAAGTGGAGCGTTGAGATTCTCGAGGTCTGGTACAGGGCCGACTGATGACAGCCGGGAGCGGGAGATCCTCAAGGAGAGACCTGATGATGATCTGCACAACGCCGTTTTGAGAGGTGGATGTGGTCAATCTGCAGCACAAATGTGCAATGCAAGAAAGGAGAAAGGTGAGGTGGAGTCAAGAGTTGACGGCGCCGTGCCGGTTTCTGCGCTTCTCGAGCGATCTGCAGCGCGACGGACCGCACCGGATCGACGGCGTGACTTGCGCCGCTGTTCACACGCTACTCCTGTGCTGGTGCCATGCTAGACTACCATTACGTTGACACGGTAGGCATGGAGGTCCGTCCGAGAATACCGGTATTCGCGGTGCCTTCGCTATGCTCACAGATTTGCGACGTGTCGAGGCGGCAGCCGGGACACTCAGCCGTAGTACGCCTTGTACGGTCTTGGCTTTTGCTGATGTTCTTTGTGCTGCTTACGAATTGTGGCTACCGTTGAGATCGTCTTCTCGGAGACATGCCCTAAATGGTTTTGATGATGCCAAAGTGTTAGCCATCGCCTTGCGATCCATGATGGGCAGAGGGTCAGATTATGTTGGATGCATGGAGCAAACCGCCAAAAATCGTCGCCCCCTTGTTGACATGACGCTCTGCATTGGGTGAACACGGTAACTTCTACCATCTACATGACATTCCTCTTCTTTCAATACAAGAACCACCACACGCCACTGCCGACAAGCTCTGGTTATGGGTAGTCCTTCATGCAAGGCGTGGGAGAACGCCTCTTGCGTGGTTCCGTTGCTGCGGTCATCGGTCGGTTCTATAGCGGTTCGCTTTCTGGCCGTCCTCAACTCTGCCACCCTTTAGCGGCACGCGTGGAGGCTTAGGCGATTAGCAAAGGCTTTGTCGAATGGGTCCCAGCTTGACGATATGATTCTATCTCTGCGCCGCGCGCAAGTACCGGATGCGACCTCTGAGATATCGTACGCTGGCTAGCATAAGTTGGCTCTCAACGCTCAATACGATAAGAGACTCTAAGCTCGTGCACAACTACCTTCGCTGTTTGTGAGTATGTAGATGGCTGTGTTCGTACTTCGTATCTATCGAACGTCCCCCGGCTGCGGTTGCCTTCCGAGAACGCTTCTAGATCATGCAATGCTGCTTCAACAGGTATCGTTGCCGGTGAGCCGGGCTCGTTTGTTCCATTCCTCATTCATCTGCCGGCACTACTGTAGTTGAGTTCCCCTTGACAAGTCGTAATCTGAGCGATGTGCTGTCGCTTGCATCCTCCATGTGTTGGGATACGAATTCGCGTATGTCGTTTGTTCATGCATTACTTCGATAGACGTGCACTGGTCTTAATGGCTAATTCACGAACACCAATCGGATCGCAACGCCAGTTTTACACGCATGAGCACATTTCGTGCAGACTCCTCATAATGTACTTTAGTAGCAAGCGTTCAACGGTGAGATATCTGGTGACTCAACCCTAACCCTAACCCTATTAGCCCCATCTGTGTGTGGATATCGGAATTGCCAGAGGGCACCGCGATCTGGATATGAGGAAACCACATGCAACTCTATCATTAAAGTGTAGAGACATGCCTTTTTATCGTCGGTAATGAGACAGCCATTCGATTATGTCTTGTGAGTATCGCAAAGACCATCTCGCGTGGTTTCAAAAAGCAGCGGGGTTCAATGGGCACTATTGAGTTGGAGAGCAAGTGCATAAGCCATCGCTCGGGTTAATTTTCTTCAGTGCTTTCGAAACAAAGCTGCTCAATAGTACTATCAGAGATGATCATGAAGTCCTTTTCCTCACTGGATGACCCATCTGAAGCCTGCAACTTCTGCACATCAGAAATCGATACTGATCAGGCAGATCTGCACGAGATAAGACATGCAGCAAGCGGCTAATCCCGCAATCTGCCTGCGCCTTTCCACTCGCAAAGCTGAACGCAACGACATCATCACCACCTAGCGACTGCCCTTCACTACAACACGTCGCAACACCCGTCGCTCACCACGTGTTACGCGCAACGGACAGCAGGTGCATTCGACCGGTACACGGTGCCTCCTACAAGTCGGAGCGAGGCAAATACCAGCAGCCTGTGAGGACACTATCCCGCACTGGTACCGCACTCCGCGATCCAGCAGAACAAAAGACGGCCCAAGCAGAGCATTTTCGCTGACCAAACACAATAACTCGAGCGCAGGGACTTGCTGGCGATTCTATCGATCGGCATAGTAAGCCCAAGCGCGTCCTTCATGGAAGGCGATTACAACCGCGGCCGTGGCAGTCGCGGAGACGGGGAGAAGGCATCTAAGCCAACTACATCCGAAACAAGAGACGGCAGGGTTAACAATTCGACCAGACTGCACAGCGGTGCTTCATCTCGCGCTTCGCGTCTTGACGGCTTTCCATCCAGCATGGCTCGGTCATCGAATCGCGCACCGCATCCCCGGTCGCCTGCGCGTCGCTCGAGATCGCCTTATCGTGCTCCTCACAACAAACGCCGCATGAGTCCAAGATCTCGCTCCCGCTCTCGGTCTTTTTCGCGGTCACCGTCTGTATCTTCACGCCGTGGGCTCAACGACAGACTGCGCTCGAGGTCTCCATCTCACGACGACGACGCACGTTCTGGTGACAAACGTCCGCGTTCCTCGAACCACTATCACCCCTCCAGCCACTCCGATCCGAGACGTTTTAAGGTGCACTACGAGAAAGAGAAGGACACCCTTCACCGTGGCCTAGGTCGCAATGACAAGGAGAGCCAAAATCGATACCCCAGGGATGACGATCAAGTTCCTCGTAATGGCGACGATCTATCAAATCGCGATGGTCGCCGTGCTGATAAACAGCGCGGCCGCAGCAGATCTCCATATCGGCGTGGTGATGCAGCGCGCAAACAGTCGAATGCAGACGCTAAGCTAAACCAGGCGAGTCACATGACTTCATCCAATGAACCAAATCCGTCCCAGTCGGCTCACAACCAGAACGGGGAGAAGTACAGCAATCCAAATCCTGGCAGGAAGGCGCCGCCTCCTAGGTACGTCGAACTTCAATTGAAATTCCTGAGCACCTACTGACATATTGACAGCGTCGTCGAAATTGAAGACTCAACGCAGGCCGCTGATGCAGAACCATCGCCTCAGATGACTGAAGACGAGCTGATCGAACAGCGTCGAAAGAAGCGGGAGGCGATCAAGGCAAAATACAAAAGCCAGCAACCGCCGCTGCTCGTGCAAGCATTAGAGCAGAATATGATCTCAGCACCAAGCACTCCGATGCACGAAAGCAGCGGCGTCACATCTGAACACGCTTCTTGTGAGTATCTCTTTGCACCCCGGGCTCTTGTATGAAGATCATCCACTGACTCGTCTTCCAGCTCCCAACTCCCTCGACTCGCCCCGCACACCCGCAAGCCCAGGCTCTCCAGCGTCTATCAACGTAGCGAATGATGAAGAATTGGCAAACAGGCAGCAAGCAGATGCCGCAGCTAATGATGACGATGGCCCATCTGCAGCTGACTATGATCCTACGATGGACATGCAAGAAGACAGACCTGAACTCAAACCTTTCGTCAACACCACGGAGAAGCAAATCGACACCACGAGACCAGAGGCGACTGCGCCCTCAGGAAAACCCGGCAAAGAATTCGACATGTTCGCAGAGGACGACGATGATGATATGTTTGCTCCTGCTGATGGTACATCGAAAGATCCTGGCCACGCTGAAGTCCGAGCTCTGGACTCCAACCTCCTGGACAACTGGGACTATCCGGATGGCCACTACCGCATTATTCTTGGCGAGCTTCTTGACGGGCGCTACGCTGTGCAGCAACAGATCGGTAAAGGCACCTTCGCCACAGTGGTCAGAGCCACCGATATCAAGACAAACCAAGACGTCGCTGTGAAGATCGCTTGCAATAACGAAACCATGTACAAGGCTGGCACCAAAGAGATGGACATGCTCACGTTCCTCAACGCCGGTGACCCCGAAGACAAGAAGCACGTCATCCGACTCCTGCGCAATTTTGACCACAAAAACCACATGTGTTTGGTCTTCGAAAACCTACACTCCGACTTGCGTGAAGTGCTCAAGAAGTTCGGTCGCAATGTCGGAATCAATCTCAAGGCGATTAGGGCATACGCACGGCAAATGTTCCTTGCTCTTAGTCACCTCAAGAAGTGCGAGGTTTTGCACGCCGACTTGAAGCCTGACAACATCTTGGTGAACCAGGAAAGGAGCAGCCTTAAGATTTGCGATCTTGGGACTGCATCCAAAGCCCAAGACGCTGAGGTCACTCCGTACTTGGTGTCCCGATTCTACCGTGCACCAGAGGTCATACTCGGAATGCCGTTCGATTACGCTATTGACATGTGGTCCATCGGCTGCACATTGTTCGAACTCTACACCGGCCGCATCCTCTTTGCTGGCAGTGACAACAACCAAATGCTGCGCGTCATTCAAGAATGTCGTGGCAAGTTCCCCAAGCGCTTGATCATCCGTTCGACTCTCGCAGGCAAGCACTTCGAAGGTGGCGATCCCGAGTACGTCTTCATCTCACAGGAGCGCGACAAGATCACCGGGAACACCACTATGAGACCCATGAACTTCGCCAAGTCCGTGCCAGGCAAAGACCTCAAGGCCCGCCTGACGGCCAACGCGAGATCCATGGCTCCGGCGGAGTTGAAGGAGTTGCACGCATTCGTCGACTTGTTGGACAAATGCTTGCAGCTCGACCCGGCGAGAAGGATCAGCCCCAACGACGCACTTCGCCACCCGTTCATCCAGCACGCGCAGCCTTCGGCTGCGCCAGTTGCGAGGGTCAAGCCAGCAATGGCACCATTGAGGATGAGATAGGAATTTGTCCCCGACGCGGTCACTCGCAGGACGTCTGTTGACGCATCACCCGTGGGATGACTACACGCCGTCATCGTCCAAAACCGCATTGCTCTGCGCTACCTCAGCTAGCCATTCCTGAACCGATCGACTTCGAGAGACCTGCACTCCATATCTCATCATCCTCTATGGCCCTTGTATCCACCATCCCCAAGCGTAACGGGCCTTTATGTGCGACAAGTAATGGGACCCATATCGGGCGATCGATGGGCTTGAGCGATGATCTTGGGCATTAGTGCGACGACAGGCATTTTGGATACGACGGCATACGGCGGTGCATGTCACCCAGAAGTGCCTGCGGCGAGGCAACGGATTGTCTCACGGCAGATCTCCTTCCCAACGGTCCGCTTTCTCCTGGGGTATGTGTCGGACCCTTGTTGTCTCGGTGCGAGTCGCAAGGGCAAGGGAAGAAACAACGAAGCCCCGCTACCATGGCTCTTTCTTTACGGATCGCCGCAGCGTGCATGAAACCCGGGATCCTGCCTGTTATACCTCGCTGTCGCAGCTGTTTGTACTGTAGATCTTTTCGACAATGAAACCCCCAACTTGGGAGGGTACAATAATGATGAACAAATTCGAAAGCGAGTCGTTTAGACTGTGTGCCCACCCCTGCCTATCATGACGCCGCAACCTCCACCATGTCCATCGTCAATGACTCTCGCTGTGTGTTTGTGTGGAACGCGAACAGCACCCATACTCGTTGACATACATGTACCGGCAGCGATTCAGGCTATTGTGCAACTACGCAGCGCACCCGACAGTGGCACACGCCCTGCACGCAAGCGCAAGCATGCAAGAGAGATAGGCAAACCCCACCCCGGGGTCGAAGACACCGCCCCCCCATCCCCCCTCCCCAGTCCTTCAAACACCGTGCAACGCCCCCAAGGCGCAGCAGCTTTCGCAGCGACACGAAACCGGGGGACCGTCCCTGGGTCTGACAGGAAACGTACCGCCCGGACTCCCACCCGCTCGAGAAGCTGCGCACCGGGGCGTGGCGTTGCGTTGCCTTTCGAGACCCACGAACGAACGAAACCCCGTCGCGCGACCCTCACCTGACCCTCCCACGCGCGCGATTACCGGTAGCCGGCGGATGCGGATGCGGATGCGGACGCAGCGCATCGCGCCACAGCGCCCGTATCGGAGGGAAGTCACGACCACTCTTGCGCGCAGCTGATAAAGCTCGCTCTTCTCATGAGGGGAGGGGCATTCAGCCTTTCGCTAAGGGCTCCTGCGCTAGCTACCTTACCCACCAGCGGCAGAAGCAAGAAAGCGACGATAAAAAAAAAAAGACGAGGCGCGCGCCGCCGCCGCCGCCGCCGCGCGAGAGCATGCACGCTGACGCCCGCCGCTCCGCACGCCTGCATGCGTGCGCTGCTGTGCTATAGCGGCGAGGCGAGGCGAGGCGAGGCAAGGCTCGCGAGGCAAGGGAGGGAGGGTGGGAGCAAGGCGCCTGCCTGCCCGCTTTGCCTATACTCGGCGCTACTTATGATAAGCGACCCTGGGATCGAGGGCCTGCGTTTCGTGTGGGAGTGGGGGATGCGTGTGTGTGTGTGTGTGTGTGGGGGATGCGTGTGTGTGTGTGTGGGGCGCGATCGACACGTGTCTGAGCAGAGGTGCATTGGTGATGGCAGGGGATGGCTTGCATGGAGGAGAGAGAGAGGCGCTGTGGGTGGTGGTGGTGGATTGCCGCGCAGCGCTTGTGAGGAGCTTGGCTTGGATGTGTGCGTGGGTAGTCAGTGGTGAGTTGGTTTTTTCTGGGTTTGGGCGCTTTTTGGGAGATCGAGAGGGCGATTAGGACCGATGGAGATCGACTTGGGCTCGATGGGTGGATGAACGGACGTATGTACGTATGTATCAGTGTACCTACGTACAGGTTGTTGCTGGCTTGGCTGGCTAGACTCTAAGGCATGCAGAATGAGATACGACACTCGAACGCTCGCCTAGACTCAGACTCGTGGATGATAAGATAATAATGACGATAGCGCTGGCTCCCGCCATCTACAGACGAGGCTGGTACGCCATCGAAATGCTTGCCCACCTGCTGCTGATGAGACGGCATAGCAAGCCCGGCACACCTCACCTTAGCACACATCCCAAACCCTCCCCAGCGGCAGCAAAAAAGTAACCAACAGAGAGCGTATCCCGCCCCGCCCCGCAGGATACTTCGCCCGAGTACATGCACGCGGACACCAAGTCCCAAGCCAAAGGGAAAGTATCCAGCAGCAGTAGCGTTAGGTAGTGCGATCTCAAGTACCGCGTACCGCGTCACAGCCAGAAACCTAAGGTCAGGTAGAAGCCAGCGTCATTATTCGAGGACAAGAGCTCCGACTGGCCGCCCTGCCTGGGCGCACGAAAACGCTTTTCGTGGCTTGCATCCCCAAAGCGCCGCCGGCAACTGCACCTCGTTGCTTCTGCAGCGTTTTTGGCGCTGGAGGGCGGCTGCGACGGCAGAGCCACACGCCTTTCTGCTTTTGCCTTTGCCTTTGCGCTGCTCGCGCTGGCGCTGCCGGCCTTGCAGCGAGGGAAGCAGGCAGGCAAGTGATGGCGAGGCTGGGCCTGGCTTGGTCATCGGGTGTAGTAATTCCGTGCTATGATAGCAGGCCGTCGCGAAGTCTTACATACAGTATTATTATCGAGGCAGTAGTGACCATAGGTAGGTATATGCGCACACGCTGCTGCCTGAGGCCAGCCAGCCAGCCGGAGTCCCCAGGGAGGGGAGTGCTAGACTTGGAGCGTATACTGACGCACCGCTAAGAGCCACGGCCGCGCCGTTGCGGAAACTCCAGGAATACCCTACCTACTACCCGCGCGGTAACACCTCAGGTCCCTGCCTCACCTTACGTGTCCGCGCGCGCGCGCGCGTGTGGGGTTGAGCGTAGATAGATAGCCTTACTGTACTACTACGACTACTACTAACTCCATACGACCTACCAACACCCCCACCGCAGCCGATCGGCCTTCTTACCGCAGCGCTTGTAAGCCTCCGAAAGCCAGATTTAGACGCAGCCCGTTCGTTGCTGGGAGGAGGAGGAGGAGCAGGCGCACGAGCTCTGAGACTTGTTACGACCGCTTACCGCGCTGTGCTATTAGTCGACGGGGGCGGGTAGCGGGTACTGGGACGACGGACGTTTGGGCGAACCACGGGACCGGCGGACGAGACGTTTCTAGAAAAAACGACCCTGGCGGCCGGCCGGGTGGGGCGACGGGTGTGTGTTTGACGCAGGTGGGTGAGACGAGACGGTGGGTGTTGTTGTTCGCAGGGGGTGAGTTTTGCGTGGGCGGGTGGGTGTTCATGAGAGAGAGGGCTTTGAGGGTTGGGAGATGGACGGGGAGAGAGAAAGGTGGGCGGTGGTGGTAGTAGTTGTGTTTGTTGATACAGTGGTAAGTGTTTTGTGTGATGATGAGTCCGTCTAATCGTAGTATCGTCGTGCAACAGAGCAAGCAGCGATTGCTTGCTTCTCTCGAAAAACAGATGCAACCATCCCAGATTTTGTTCCATCTACAAGGTGCAAAAGCAAATTTCCCTCCGCCCGGGGCCATCTCTCAAAAGCATTCCCCCATGTGATAAACAAGATTTTGTGCCCTTTTGGGATTTTCCCATCTTTCCCTCCTGCGCCGGAAACCAAAAATCAACAGCAAGCAAGCAATCGACAACTCGGGGGGTATCTCCATCCATCCATCAATGAAACGACTAAAATAGTTTCGAAAAGCCAAGCCACTCCGCTTAAGAAAGAACCAGCGGCAGTGGCAAGCATGTGAACAACGCTGCGCTCAAAAGACTTCTTTTTGTATCTTCAAAGAGTCAGAAGTGTGTGCCAGAATACGAGAGCCGTGTAATAAAAGTCGGTAGAGGTTTTTTTTGAAGTAGGAATTTGTCGTGAAGCTCGTAGGTGCCATGCCGGGATTGAAAATGAAAAAAGGTCAAGTAGAAAGCCAGAGAACAACGTCAGTGGGCAAATGTCCAGTAAGGCTGGTGGCACTGCGGAGCCGCGAACTGGGAAAAGTAGGCTCCGCAGCGGTTCCACGACGCCTGGAAGGGTGCATAGGCGGCCACGGGCGCTGGAAAGCAGGGTGCCTGTGGCCGGACTTGCGACGTATAGAGGGTTGGTTGCGGCGTGCAGTGGACGGATGCCGGCGGGGTGGAGACCGGGGTCGGGGGAAGCTGATGGGCGTTGAAGACGTGCTGGGCAGCAGGGTACCTGGGGGCCGGGAGAGGCTCGAAAGCGCAATCCTGGGCGTTTTGGAAAAGCGGATCCTGAGGCACTGGCTGCTCCACCAGGGGAGAGTAGGGAGGCGAGATGGGCTCAGTGGAGGCGCGGGTGAGCCTGGGCTGGCGCTCCATCCGCTTGATCAGCTCCGGGAGAGAGATCCGGGTTTGCGGGTTGAGATCGAATATCCTTCTCAAAAGGTCATTGCACTCATCGGTGATGGGCAGAATGGTCTTGAGAAAGTTGGGGTCCTTGCGGAAAGCCTTGTACGTGGAGTCCTCGAGAGATGCGCGCTTCCAAGGGTTGCGGCCGCATGTCAGGTTGACAAGAATCACGCCCAGGGACCACACGTCGTTGGCTGCTGACTGGTAGCAAGCCATCGGGTGCGGGTTCGTATCTTGACATTCTGTGATGTTGTTAGCAAGTGGTCGTTGTCATCGACCGACGTTGTCAATACATACCAGGCGACATGTAGAATGTCGAGCCACAGCCAAAGTCGGAGGTCAAAGGGTCACGGGTGGCAAGTCCGAAGTCAGCCAGCTTGACAGTGAAGCCATTGTCCTTGACCAGGATGTTCTCCGGCTTGAGGTCCCGGTGGAAGATGCTCTGCTCGTGGCAATACTGCACCGCGCGGAGAATCTGCAGGAAGACCTGCCTGGCCTTGGCATCGTCCTCGACGTAGTGACCTTCCTCGGTGATCTTGGAGAACAAGTCGCCTTCCGGGCAATACTCAAGGACGACGAAGGTGCAGTCCAGGCTGTCAATGACCTTGTGCATGGAAACGACACTGTCGTGCTGGCTGGCAAGATAGTGAAGCTCGATCTCACGCTCCTGGAACTTCCTCTGCCTGGGGTCGAGTCCCGCTTTCTCCAGGGCCTTGACGGCGTAAAGAGCGCCGTTCACCACATTGCGGGCCTGGTAGACGGTGCCGTAGGCTCCGACGCCAAGGAGATTGATCAGTTCGATGTAGCCACCAAGGATCAGGCCAATCCGGCGGTCCGCCACGACATTGTTCCCGCAAAGCTTGGGAGAGGCAGGAGGAGTCTGCATGATCGATAGGTCAAGGGAGGTCTCCTCGGTCGAGGAGAGAAAGGGCCTTCTTAAGCTCTGGGCACAATCATGAACCACAGGAAACTCAAGAAAGTCCGAAGAAGGTAAAGAAGAATTAACGAAAAGTCCTGGATCGCAGTTGTTGCAGTAAAAAACGGCAAGATCCGGTAATGAAGAGGCCTGGTAATATACGCAGTCGGTCCAAATAAATGTCCAACTGGCGCAGGCGATCAAACAGCGGTAGCGGCGACGACCAAACGTTGATATAATCCCAAGGCGAGTGGGGCGCAAGGCGAGTCAAAGCCAAAGGCAAACCGGGCTGTCGATGAAAGGCGAAAAGGCGAGGAATCGATGTTGTTGTAAAGAGGAATGGTGGGAGGCCAAACGATATGACAGAGGCGACGAGCAACCAAGACAGGCGTAATGGCTGCGGCGGCGGTTGTATGTATGTCACCGGCAGCGTTTGGCTTCCAGCATGGTGGCAAGCCCTCACTCGTGTGAGTCCTTCGCCTCCAGACGACCAATACGTAGCCGGAGCTAATCTTGCTAGGATGGGCGTGCACGGGTGCCGGCTCACACATGCGTTAGCAGGGCAGGGCGCCAGCGCCAGGCCAGCGAAGGCTCCACCAGCAGAGCGGCGCGCGTGCGCGACCTGCAGGCGAGGCGGGGCGAGGCAAAACCATCGCCCATGCCCTCCGTGGCGCGCTAACCCTCCCTGGCCTAGGCTCTGCACACGCCGCAGCCGGCCGGCAGCAGAAGCGCCGACGGGGGGCCGCGCAGCTTGCGTGGACTGGCGCGAGGGTGGGCCGTGGTAATTCGAGGTAATTCGTGGTAATTGGGTGGCTCAGCGCCCCGACGTGATCCCATCCTGCCCATCCTGCCCTGCCAGCCCGCCAGCCCGCCAGCCCGCCAGCCTGCCAGCGTCCTGCAGCGCCCGCCTCATGCCATCACGGCGTGTGCGCCTTCGCGCATGGCTCAGCGTCTGGACGGCGCGCCCGTTGCACGCAAGCACCGCGGCCCAGTCGCACGCCGTTGCTCGATCGGCGCTGCGAGCCTGCCGCAGGCCCAAGGTGGCACTATGTACTGGTGGCCCTCCTCGGCCGCTACCAACTGGCCCAGCGGGCCTAGCAGCAGTCTCGAGCACGCCCGGCGCGGTCCCTGACAACGCTGCGTGGCTGCCTGTGTCTGTGTGTCTGTGTGCGACGGCGGATGCGGGTTGCGTGTGGAAGTGGGTGTGGGTGTGGGTGTGCGGGTGGGTGCGCGCAGTGCGCCGCTACCTACGCCGCACGTCGTGTCGCAGGATCTGCAGGCGAGTCCTGTCGTCGCCACCGCCCAGCGTAAGCCGCCGCGCGCAGTCGGCGGGTGGCAGCCTGAGGGCGAAGGCGTCCCAAGGCGTCTCTGCGTCACGCGCTGGGGCCTGGCATGGGGCGCACACCACACGCGCCGGGCGTGACCAGCCGCGCCAGCCTCTGACCGACACGCCCGCGATTATCTCTTTTTTTTCTTTTTTTTTCCCTTCTGCCTGGCGGATTCCAGAAGAGTGGTGGTGCGTCTAGCGCAGCGCCGTCAGCGCCGGCGTGGGCTGTGACAGGCCGACGTCCTCGGGCGGGCAAAGATCGGCGGGGCGTTGTGACTTGGCGCGTTGCCCGCCGCCGCTGTGCGCCTGAGGTACCCAGACACGCCAGACAAGACACACGCCGGCCAGCTCAGCTCACAGACAAGGGCAGACCGCAGCAGCAGCAGCAGCCTCCAGTTCCTGCCAGCAGCCTTTGCGCTGCTCGCGGCGACTCGCAGCGGGTCACGCCCGTCACGCCGCCCCGTCGCAGACGCAATGGCACATCGCACACGGCTAGCGCCGTCGCAAGAACGAGGCCTCGCCCTGCGCTATTGGCCCACATGATGCGCTGGTGCCGGTGCAGAGTTGTGCTCGTCTCTCCCGTCCGCCGCCCCAGCGCTGCCACCAGCCTTATTGGCCGTTGCCTGGCGCCTGGTCTGATGCGATCTGCGCGCCCTGATGTCTCGCTTGCGTGATTGGCCGCCCGAGGCAGCCGTTTAATCTTTACCGCCGGCAAGCGCTGTCAAAGGCAATAGCTCAGGAAATTATCGAACGCCTGCGTGGCCGCCCTTCGAGGATTCGCCTGTGAAGACGCAAGTGCCGTTCGTGTGCAGAGCGAGATTAACTTGTCTGTCCACGCGAATTGGGCCCCGTCGTGCACACGCTTGGGCGCCGGGCTTGCGAGGCCTGTCTCTGCATCCGGATGGCTCGCTTCAGACAGAGCGTCGGCACCGGACAACTGTCCTCACCGATCGACCGGGCAATCAATCACCCCAGAGTCTATGGTCGCTGCCGAGATCACGTGTGTCCGCCGGTCCTCGAGAGTTGTTATCATAGTCATCATCACTTATTGCGACCCATGGTCTGCCGCGCCTGCCACACGGCAGCAGCTCCATCATAGCAGTGAAAGTAAGGCGGCAGGGCGCGGCACGCCTGGCGCGCAACCAGGCATGCAGCTCTTTGATCCAGAGGCTCCTTCAGATCCAGGCGGGCCTTGTGTGCGTGCCGCTGCTGCTTGTCCTCTGTCTGCCTTCGCGCTAGATCGACAGGGATGCCTTCTCGAGTGAGCTCGGGCCTCCGTCATCTCAGAAACGGCGTCAGCTTTATTAGGGTCTGCGCCTAAAATTCGCACCACGCAACGACGCCAGAGGGAGCGTGCCCAGCGCCGCCACCCTCCCTGACTAACTCGCGCCGCTCTAAGCCGCAAGAGGCAAGCTGCCGTGAAGCACACGCGCGGTTCCCCTGCCCTGCCGCTTGCTTGCTCTGCTGGCGCGAACACTACTGGCCTTCCATTTTTTTCTTTTCGCCGCGCGTGAGGAGCGCGAGCCGTCTGCCCTTAGTTGCGTGGATCGGCGCCCGTTCCGTTTTAGCTCGTCACCCTACTGTCAACTCGCGTCCACTTGCGGTCGCTGGCCTCGGCGCGCGCTGGAGGCTCTCCTTGTGCCAGGCACACCACGCTTCCGCGCGCTGCCGTGGCTTGCACAAACCTGCGCATGGCCGCCCCGGCAGCTGGCCGTTTGTCTTTCGGTAGGCTACTTGCTACTTGCGACTGGCATCGCGCCGGAGGAGGCTCATCTCGCTTGGGACCCACCGCAGAGTTCGAACAGGAGCGTTGGAGGATGTTTCTTTTCTGATCTTCGATAATCCGCATCTCGTGTTGGTGATCGCTCGCCTCCCTGTGGTGCATGCGAGGATCCTTCCGCGAAGCAGTTACCATCGTCCGAAAACCCTTCGAGCCTGTTTGATGCTGCTCCCTGCCTCCTGAGCGTTGCGGGTCGCGATCGATAATCCCGCTGCTTGCTACCTTAGTGCCGTCACCAGTTGACGACCCGTCTCTGCAGTAGCTTTCAGTCCAGCCAGCAGTAGTCGCGGGACCAGCCCACCACCAGCCCACCCTTCACGATTAATTCTGGGGTATAGCGAGGCCGAGAGTCAGCGCCTCGCATATCACATCACCACCAACCCTGCCTTCACAGATCGCCGCACGGACTCTGCAAATTGGCGGTGAGGTGAGGTTCTGCGGACGTCGAGTCCGCTGCCTCTACTATAGCCTTGCCGCCAACCATCGTTCGTCTCCATCTTCGATTCCTCCTGTACACACAGTAGTACTAGCACCCAGCCAGGCTTAACAACCGGCTGACTATGGTCCTGGCTGGCTGGCTGGCTGGTGGAGTCGTCTCCCCATCCCACCCACCACGACACCACGACGCCATGCCATGCAGTCCGCGGCTCCCACAGCACCGCAGGCGCGCTCGCGCTCGCGCGTGCGCACAGCAAAACCCAAATCCCAGCTCTCTCCCCCCGAACGCTCACCCAAATCCTCCCCAACCTCAAGCTCTCGCGATCGCGATGCGGCGCACCCCCCTCCCTTCGCCCACGACAGCGGCGGAGACGCGCCCGCCTCTGACGGCTCGCTCGCCGCGGGAGGCGCCGCTCG
Source organism: Septoriella neoarundinis (assembly GCA_022813125.1). Lineage (NCBI taxonomy): Eukaryota > Fungi > Ascomycota > Dothideomycetes > Pleosporales > Phaeosphaeriaceae > Septoriella > Septoriella neoarundinis. Next base: position 100,765 of record JAKLND010000009.1, on the reverse strand, counting down.
CTGGGTCGCAGGGCAGGACAGGGCATGCCATGCCATGCGGCCGCCTGCCCGCCCGCGGCGTTGAGTAAAAGTGTGAAGTACAGCGAGTAAACAGTAGTAGTACGGGTGGTTTGTTTGGGACTGCGGCGCTAGCGGACGGACGCGGGGCGTGGCGAGGTCTAGATGCGTCGTCGTCGTCGTCGTCGTCGGCTGCGCTGCTGGCTGGCACGGCATGGCATGGCACGGTGGCATGTAGATTACATATTATTCATGGGGGGTTGCGATGATCGTGCGAGTTGGCCGGCCGGGAAGTTCGGCTGGCGCGGTGGGTTGCTTGGATGGGTGGGCGGGTGGGCGTCAGAGGATGCATGCCGCGGAGCCGCGCGTGGGAGTAGTCGATGGAGGGGGCGTCTTGCTCGATGCGCTGGGCCGTGTGGGAGCAGGGAGGTGAGGCTTGGGAGGGGGGCCTCGGGTTGTTTGGGGTTGATGATCTGATCGGGCCTTGCTGCGTAGGGGAGTTGATACTGCGGCGGCTGCTGCTGCTGTCGCGATGACGGCTGATGCTATCGCTTTCGGCGTCGTGCTGTGCGTGGAGGGTGTGTGCTCCGTGTCTCAGCCTGGAACGCTGTCGAGCGAGTCGATGTTCGATCAATCGTTCGATGCGCCAGGCGCTAGTAGCGGGCTTCGCAATATTGACATGGTTGATGGAGAGTTTGGCACGTGGCGATTGATCGCGTGGGCGGCAGGAAAGGTGACGTTTCTTGCTGTTGCGGATTACTGTCGCTTCTTCCCGTCGCTCACGTTTGCACTCGACTGTCCAAAGTCGACGCGTGGGTTTGCCTAAGGATTGCATCGCGAATCGGCTGCGCTCGACTTTGCGGGCTGCGAGGTGCCGAGGAGGAACTTTGCTTGATGCAAACGCTGTCTCCAGGCACGATCAAGACTTGTTGGTTCGTCGGTAACCAGGCCGAAGCGATTCGTGACAGACATGTTGAGTTCCCATTCAGCGCTGATGTTATCGATCGATATCTGTGAGGTGTAGTCGACGAATTGTTGTGATTTTGTCTGAAGGCTTTGATGTCGAAATGGTCAAAAATCGGAGAGGCGGTTTCTATTCTCTCGCAACTTTGACAGCCTCTTTAATACGATGCCCTGTTCTTCCTCTCGAGATCCTAAGATTCTTAGAAGCACCATATTCTTGACTCCAGCGGCAATGGAACGATTGCCGGAGGGAGACCACGAGCTCCATCGGCGCCATTATCGCCTTGAGAAAAAAGGAATTGACGTTTCCACAAGACGCACGTCAATGGCTGATCTCACACCGCAACCGGAGGCAGCTAAAATCGCCGGTCATGAGCGCTCTCTTGGTGGTTTCTGGGTCTTTGGTCTTCTTCTTGAGCGACGATTCACTGGAACCGCTTGACTGAGGGTAAAACACGATGATGCTAATGCCACCAACGCCGTTGCAATACGCCTCCACCACTGCATGCCCCAGCACAAGACGACAACGCGCTACCGGTGAAGCAGCCTGCACACCAAAAACCTCGCTTGATCCAGAGCAAAGGTATTGATGAAGCGCAAGGACATATTGGCGGGGAGGATTCCGGACTGGGCAAGGGACCACCATCTCATCACAGTCGTCGAGACAACGTTGAGCATATGGTTTCCGTTCGATAGCTTGGAACTACTGGGCTCCTTCGCTCTTATTCAGACCAGGTCATCGACTCAATCGGATTCTCCATCTGAGCGATAGGCTTTACACAGCGTGTGAGAAACGGCAACGGCCTATACTGTTGATTCGACTTTCGAAAACAGTTGTGCTTCAGCAGGGGCTCAGATGACTGAAAATATGGTGCAGATTGTGATAAGTAGATGTCGCTGCCATTGAGAGCAAGTAGAGACAGCCATGTGAATATACGAAGAACCCAGAGCGTTCAATGAACGCCAAAAGACATGTGACTGATCGATTGACAGTGGGTCGCTCTTCTTGCGCTGCTGTCACCGCCTCTTGCCTCTACATTCCCTTTTCTCGCAAAGCCCGTCTCCTCATCATTCAGGAAGTACATTCGCCCTACTGCTCGCACTAATTGTCAATCGACAAAGAACTCACAAAAACCCCACCAAGCCCGATAACAGCCGCCGACGCAACCACCACGACCTTACCCGGCTACAAGATCTTCTTCGAGGATCATGGCGTCCGCTTCCTCAAGACTCAACGTGAGCGGCGACCATCCCTAGAAGCAAGAGTATCACGCAGCCACCAAATTGCATACTAATGGCAAGGAGCCATGCGAGCACATGGTGAGAATGACTGCCTTCTTCATTCCATGACACGGTTGCTAACACTTCCAACGATAGATCCCCACTGCGGCGAACACATTCGTGAACAACAGCGGGGTCAATATCGTAGTGATGATCGTCCGTCGCCCTGTCATTGATTGCCGTCACACGATATTCACCTACAAGATTGAGGAAAAGATCCCCGATGACATTCCAAGCTGGGACTTCAACACCCCTGCCATGCCCGGCCTCACGCGTACGTTGATAAAGATGCACTCTGGAATATTGAGTTCATGGATGTGTCTTATCGTCCGCGCAAGTCAGAGTTGACTCGCAAGTAGTTGATAGAGGCAGCATGGAGTCGCCATCATGGGAATCTTGCATACGATCGAGCTCGAGTGATTCCGCGATCTGCGTCGCGAGAGTACTAGCTGGGATGGGTGTATGGGACAGAGCAGGATATTTATGGTCTCTGGCGGCAACATATTGGCAATGGTAGCGTTTTCGGTGAATGGGAAGACGGGTCGGATCTCTGATGAGTTATCTTTGGTATTGGCGATGGAAGCCTACCGAAATCAACTATCATGTCCTGTTTACCCAATCCACATCTTTCTGGGATACTGAAAGTCAAGGCAACCAGAACCATTCAACTGAAATATAACCATCAATCCCATAGGTTTCAGTCCAGCGGCAAGTCTAAGTACTGAAAAACATGCATTGAAGACGGAGGGTCAAACCTGGTGGCTGTGTAGGAGGTAATTAGTCTTCGACTGCAAATGATTTTAACCTCGTGGTTTGGGATATCTCTGTGCTTCGGGAAGAAGAAGGGCGGCAGTCTTGTCTTGTTAGTTTAAACCTATCGAATTCAATTCTGCTTTGAGAGGCCGCGCCAGATAGTCATTCACGGATCCGTACTGTAGATGTTATCGACATTTATCGATAAGCCCCCACTTCCCGCGGTCAGGGACCGGCCCGCGCGCCTTCCCCTCCACGTGCAGATGCGTCAAGAAAAAGATCCAAGACTGCTTTTAATCTTTTCTCCCGAGGTAGGTTCCAGGTCTCAGAAGATCAGCTTCAAATTCGCTTTGCACCTGAGCGTTCGCTTATCCTTCTCCAAAGCACATATCACTCCCTCCAACACCGCCAAAATGGTCGAGAAGGTCTACGTCACTTACAACGATGTAAGTCATGCATCCACCCCCAGAAGCCCCTCCACGTGCGCATGCTGCCGGGGTCTCTTTTGGGGAAATAACCGCTAGCGTTGGTCATTTGCTGACTGCAATGTTCTCCAACAGGTGCACAAGCTCTGTCAAGAGTCTGCGCCTCGTATCCTTGAGGACTGCAAGCCCAACCTCATGATCGCCATCGGCGGCGGTGGCTATGTTCCTGCTCGCATTCTCCGCTCGTTCCTCAAGAAGCCCGGCAACCCGAACATCCCCATTCAGGCTATTGGCCTGTCCCTCTACGAGTCGCTCGGCACCGATACTGAGGTCGAGAAGCCCGGCACCAAGGTCACGCGCACCCAGTGGCTCGACCTCAGCAGCCTGGAGATGGGCAACCTGATCGGCAAAAGCGTGCTGATTGTCGACGAGGTCGACGACACCAGGACAACGCTGGAGTATGCTGTCAAGGAGCTGGAGAAGGACGTTGCGGACGCGGCGAAGCAGGCGGGCAGGTCGGCGGAGAGCACGAAGTTCTCCATCTTCGTGCTGCACAACAAGGACAAGCAGAAGAAGGGCACCCTGCCCAAGGGGATGATGGATGAGGGTCGCTACATCGCTGCGGTTACCCTTGGCGATGCTTGGATTAACTACCCGTGGGAAGCCACGTGAGTATCGCTTTTGCATCTGAAGAAAGTGTTACGGATCGTGAAACTAACGTCCAGCAGTGACATTGACGAGCACGACCGCCACGCCGCTGAGGCGAAGAACTAGAATTACGTTAAATTACGATGCATGGATTCCGAATGGTCTTGGATTAGCGATATAAAGCAAAAGTGCGCGCACGTGGTTTATTTGGGAGCGCCGACACAAAACGGGTGGTTAGAATCTTTTCCCTCGATATACCCAACATGAAAGGAACAAAAACGCCTTCGCAATCTTCGAGGCACCGCCGAAATATTCTTCCTTCAAGCCTTCCAGGCATATTGGAGTTCGTCTCGAAAGGCCTTCAGAACTCATTGACCGCATTGTACTCAATTGGCAGGGCCCTGGATTTAAGCAACATTTCTGGGCTGTAATGGACCGTCCAAGTAATTGATCAAACACAGGTGAACTCGAGAGATTTCGAATCAATCCCTCTAAGAGCTGCAATAGGAGCCTTTGGGCGACTCCTCCGCCATCATCTCAGCCCAGCGGGCGTTCAGCTTCTCATCATCTTCATTACAGTTCGCACCTTCACCCTCGCCTTTCAACTTCTCGCCCTTTGAACTCTCGCCCCTCGAGCTTTCACCCCTCTCACCGACGCCCTCCCGGCTCCCATCCTTCAAAGACTCCTCCGCAACCTGTCGCAAAATCTCCTCATTAATCTCAGTCCACGGCACGTCAGCCCACACATTCGCATTTCCATCTTCGCCCCCACCACTCCCCTCTCCCCTCTCACTTTCAATTCTCTCAACCTCCCTCCAAGCCTCCCTCGCTTCCGTCACCCGCTTCTCCAACTCCCCTAAGCACACCGGACACGGATCGATCGGGGGCTCGTCGACAAAGACGGGCCCTCCGATTTCGCAGTCGAACGGGTCGACCCCGGGACTGGCTTTGTTGCGCGAGCATATCTCTAAGCTCGTGCAGCGCTGGTGCAGACAGGGTGCGTAGTGGGAAATGATGCGGTTGCACATTTTGCTGGGTTTTAGTGTTGGCTTTTTTGGGGGTGGGGGTCGCTGGCTGGGGTAAGGAGGTGGTGGTTTGGGAGTTTCATGAAGGATTATGTGGACCGGAGCTGTAGGCTATTCACTGTGGGCCGGGAGGTATTGACCGATCGCTGGAGAGTGATGGATGCATTCGGCAGCTGCCCAGGACGAGACGATGCCAACAAAGGTGCATACACTGAATACGAAATAGTCTACACATCGCAAACCCCGACTTTTCATGAACCCTTTCTTCACCTCCTCCCCATTCGCTCAAAACGTCTCCTCATCACCCTCGCCACTGGCAGAAGCGTGATCTGCGGGCAATCTGTCCCGCAACCACCTCATCGTCGCCTCCGTGCCCTTCTCCAAAACCCTATAGCCCGGCACGCGGAACGCATTGCTGCCGACCTCCAGGCTCTTCAGGCCTTCGTGCCACAGCAGGCCGATCTCGGCTGGCAATTGCTGGAGGTTGTTCGAGGCGAGGTTGACGGTGTGGAAGCCTTGCAAGGCTTCTGCGCTGACGGCGGAGAACCGATTGTCGCCGGCTAGTAAGGTTGTAATGCCTGGGAAGGCTTCGCGGAGCATCGGCACGGAGCCTGAGAGGCGGTTGGCAGTCACGTCGATAGTGCGGAGGTTAGGGGCGTCGAGGTTGGCTATGAGCTGGTCAAATGTGGCAAGGCGGCAGTTTCTGAGACTGAGCTCTTGCAGGGAGGGGAGCTCGAGACGGTCTGGGAGGTAGTTGGCCTCGAAAGGATTGTTGGATAGATCCAATATACGAACGTTTGGTGCTAGCAGTAATGAAGGAGGAATGGCAGTGAATTTGTTGTTCTGTAATTGGAGCTGTCGCACGTCGTTTGTCTCGAGGAATGTGGCCAGATCCATGATGGCGTCGTCTGTCAGCCCTTGGCCTGCGAGATCGAGCAGACCACCCGGCTTGAGTGACCATTTAGCGTTGAGTGGTGCTGCGGCCTCAGGCGATTCCTTTTCGGGGTCATCAGGAACCAAATCGTCATCGTCATTCTGTGCTTCCGGTGTAAATTTGGCTCGCAGGTCTCTCTTGATATCAGACGCGCTCATCGTGAGATACTTCTTGACTTGCAACGGGTTTGCAGCCAGGACAAGAGTTTCCAGATTCTCCATGTTGACAATCTCCGCAGGAATCAAACGCAAATCGTTGCTGCTGAGATTGACGTGACGCAAACGTGCCAGCTCAGTGAAGCCGCTGGGTAGTTCAGAGATTTTGTTCTCTCCAGCGGCGAGCGTGATGAGACCGGGGCAGCCATAAAGAGGCTGCAGAGCGGTCAAGTGATTGTTCGTAACATTGAGAGTTTGCAGAAGCGGTAGATCAAATCGCTCAGAGAACGTGATGGCGGCCAAAGAATTGTTAGAAATATCCAAAGAACGTAAAGTCCGATGCTCGGCGCTTCCGCCAAGGGGAAAGAGACTTCCAATCAAAGCATTGTTGCTAGCATCCAGCTCCTGCAGCGGTACTTGCTGGAGTGCTTCCATAGGAAGGTCGGTGAGCTGATTGTGGCCAACATTCAATACGCGCAGATTCACGAGATTGCGGACAGCCTCTGGCAAAGCCAGTAAACGATTGGCTTGGAGCTCAAGCACCTCCAGGTAAGGTAGCTCCGTTAATGATACAGGCAAGTGGCCGCAAATACTGTTGTTGCCAAGTCTGAGCTCCTTCAATGGCTTGATCTGCGACACGATATCAAGCGCGCTGTTATCGAGCTTGTTGTGAGAGATATTGAGCGACGTAAGTCGTTCTAACCGTCGCAAGCCAGAGGGTACAGATACCAGGCTGTTGCCGTGCAGATCGAGCAGTTCAAGACCACCAAATTGATTACCTTTACCGTCTTCTTCTTCGCTTAATTCCTCGAATGACTTATCAGGGAATATATGTGGCTCAATGCTGTCTATCTCGTTGTCTGCAGCAATGAATCTGGTCAGGTCGACGACTTCTGCCCAATTCACGTTGCTCTCTTCCATGGCTGCGGCATCGTACATGCTTAACACCTCGGGGGGAATCGCCTTCAGACCCATTGCTGCTATATTCAGCTTGCCATCCATGCGAGCGTTGTTGACACGATTCCTGAGAATGTGCTTGTCGTCCTTGGGACCTTGATTGAAGGGGTCAGACGCGAAGTCCACGCCAAAGTCAAATCCTGATCGTGAGGGCATGTCTTGCATAGACTTTTGCGTTTCATTGGCACGCTCTTTCCGTGCAGCAGCTTTAGCCGCAGCGATCTGTTCGCGTAGAGCCGAAGATGAAGATTTTGCGGGACCTGCTGCAGGAGCTTTACTGCTTGATGCAAATGGCGGCTTCTGCGGCGGAGCGAAAGCACCAGCCACGGTAGGACGTGGCTTTGAAGGTCTTGCGGCAAGACTTCTGCTTGTCTGAGCCTTTGAGGGTGATGCTGATGCAGACGAAGAGGGAACTGAAGGCTTGGCCCCTTGAAGTCTCGAAGTGAAAGAAGAGCTCGAGACGCTTCGTTGACCACCTCCAGACGTAAAGCCAAAACCTCCCATCGAGGTTCGCGCAGCAGGCCGTGCAGATGCAGGTGCCTTCTTCGCCGAAGGAATTGCAGGTTTCTTGAAGCTACCGTCACTCGTCCCAGGTCGGCTACTGACGCTGCTAGCACGACTCAAGCTTGACGCTGGTCGAGGAGGCGGACCCATGGGGCTTTCAGCAGAAAAGAAGCTGGAGCGTCGACGCTCTTTCGGCGTCGAAGGCACTGACTGCAGGCTCTCGATCGTTCGATCGGACAAAGACGGGCGTGATGTCTTCCTTGGCTTCGGAGTGGTCATCTCCTCCTCAAACTCCTCGTCAAACACGGGTTCCGGTTGCTCTTCGGGCGAGGTATCACCGTGAGAACCTTGGCGCGAGGCAGAACGGAACCCATCCAGAGAGCCAAGTTGGTCGTTCGTCTCCTCATCCTCGGTGACCTGTCTAGCTGGTGCTGATGGCTGAGGTCTCCGCAACCGAGAGGCAGGCCTAGGAGGGGCTGGACGGGGTTTCGGTGGGATAGTCGAAGTGGCAACTGGTTTTGCTATGCTAGGGATCCCTTTCCGAGGTGTGGGTGCAGCTGGCGTCCTGGTACTACTAGCTGACCTCGATGAGGGAGCTGCTGCAGGCTTCTGTTGTGAAGCAGGTCTCACCGTACCGGGCCTGGGGAGTGAGGGAGTATCCTTTGCAGTGGGTATTGGTGTCGGCAGTTGAGAAGATCGTTTGCTGTTCAGCACCGGGAGTTTCGAGAAGCGCGGTATGCCTGTGGGCTTCGATGTCGCTTGCGAATGCTCCATGTTTCACCAGGCGTGCTGCACGCACAGACAGACACCGGGGTCTCGTCACAGTCCGCACGGGCAGAGGTCGAGCTGGGCGATCCAATGCTGCGGCATTCAGGTACCATCCTCAGCCAGCGTGACGTCCGTCGCCCTCGGCAGCCGCCGCCTACCTTGAGCCTCGCTGCCCCCTGCACAGACAGCGCGAGTCGTTGTCGTCGCCGGGCCAGCAGGAAGGTTCGACGGGCCGGGCGCAGCCGCCTTCCCGGAAAGTGCCTGCAGCTCTAGCGCGGGCCAAACAAACGCCCAAGCCGCGTCCTCCAGCCTCTCCGCCCACCGCTGACCCCCATCGTCTCCATCCGCCCCGGCCACACTGGAGGACGGGCCCTCTTCAGACAACGCTCGCTGCCCGCGCCGCCTCTGCGCCCTTCGTCCACCCTCACTCACACCTCTACCGCCGTACGCATTTGTCGCGCATTGTCGCAAACCGAACCACCGCAATCGCCGTCTTCACGCGACCACGCGCGCATACCCAAATGGACGCCCACGCAAATGACGTACTGGACGGTCTCATACCGCAGACCCAGACCAGCGTGCCCGTCACGCCGCAACCGTCGCATGCAAACATACCCGTCAACTCCACCGAGGCTGTCGTAAAGGAACAGGCCGACCGCACCGAGGATGCGACGACCAGTATGACGCCTCCGCCGTCGGCGCAAGTGCCCGCCAATGGCCGCGCTAAATCGCACGCTTCGACCCCGTCGTGCTCGCACGTCTCGACCCCTCCGCCGACCGTCGACACATTGAGCCAGGATAGCAATACTCGTACCGTCGGAGGTTATGCGCGCACCATGAGTAGCGATCAGATCGCAATCGCATCCGCCGACGAGCTGCGATCCAAGGTCGCGGAACTTCAGGCCGCATACCAGGAAGCCAAGATGTCTGCTGCCCACCACAGACTGCAGTATCAAATGTTGGCCCAGGAAAGCGCAGCAGCCATTGAGCGCATGGCAGTCGAAGCTCGCATGGTGCAGTGCGAGAACGATGTCATCCACGTCGCAGAACAGGCCAAGGCTGCTGTCTCGCCACTGCAATCCTCGCCTATGCAGGACGGCACTATTCCCGTTCAAAAGGATCTTTATCAGCGCATGTGCCGCGAGATCCAGCATCTCCAAGAAAACAACCACTTCCTTGAGGCCGAGCATCGCCAGCAGGAAAAGGTCATCTTCCGTCAAGACACCGAAATCGCCGGCCTCTCCGACAAGGTGCTTTTGATGCGCGACCGCATTAGGAAGCATCGTGATGACCAAAACCGTGCCCGCAGTGCAAGTGTCGGACGACACGTTGACGGTACTCCACGCTCTGTCTATAGTACTCCGCGACGCCCACAAATGATCAGCCACGATCAGCCTCAGCCTTTTGCTGCACTCCTTCAAGCATCTGAGATGGCTAGCCAAGAAGCCGGCGCCGGCAAGTCATATGGTAGTAGAGGTGCAGGCAAGAGAGGCCATTCCCGCAACATCAGCCTGCCCGTCACGCCTCACCGCTCACGCAAGCAGCCACCGCTCTTCCAGACACCACAGGGCGGGCATCACCAGCTTGCCATGCCTTCGACTGCTCCAGTGCAGCGCACAAGTGACTTGCGTACACCAGACATCTACAGTCAGCGTATGCTGCCTGTCAAGAGATCACAGCCCTTGGCTTCCGATGGCACAGTCTCCGCCTCCGACCACGATGACAACGACAGCGAAGCCGAGACCGACATCCTCGAACCAAACGAGATTGACGAGCCGTCAGCTTCGCTGACTGCGTCGCAGATGCTCAGAGCGGACCCTGAGCGCTTCAATCAGCCTCCTTACGATCGGTCTGCGCAGAACGTGCGACCTGCGCCGCGTGGTGGCAGCAATCTTCGACAAGGCAAGCTGTTCGGTGCGGTGAGGAAAGCTAATGTCGTTCGAGCTGGTGAGGATGAGCCGCCGGCAAAGCGAGCCAGGACCGGCGAGGCGATTGGGTTGGGAATCAGAGGCGTCCCGCAGTAGTTGAGATTTGATCACAGGAAGAATAGGGTTTAACAGGACGCGAGGGAACAATGATTACGACGATTTGGGATGACTTTCATGGTATTAATGATAGATATGTATCATGGAAACTTTGGTTCTCTTTCACCAGCCTTTCACACAGTGTTACGCTCCGACAACAGATTCAACCAGCCCGACAACTGTGAGGTGAATGATGATGATGATGATGATGATGACTCGGCACACCTGCACCCCGAGTCTCGTCCCGCTTCTTCACATGCCACCGACGCGCATCGCGACTGTCATAACTTGTGAGATCGACAACGTAACATCTTCGAGAAGCGCCCGATAGCTTGAAGCTGCAGAGTCACTTGGACAACCAGCCGATCTCGACTACCCACACCCATCGACTCCTGCAATTCGTTCGACCAAGCTATCACCGGCAAGCCCACCAGTCAACCCCGCTAAACAATCGCAATGAAGACGGACAATTATCTCACGCTTTGCCTCGAGCAGGCCGCCAAATCTCCCCTCCACTACCGTCATGGCTGTATCATTGTTCGCGGCGGCAAGGTGATTGGCCAGGGTCACAACGATTACCGTCCCGGCTTTGACGGCGGAGTTCTCAAGCACGGCCGCGTCTCAAACAGCGCTCTAAATGGACCCGCCCTGGCAGACATGAAGGCGAAGCTGAAGCAGCGCAAAGAGAACAAATCGAAACAGGGAGATGGGCAGCAGCAGCAGGACTACGACGATTTTGTCGCCTTTGAGAAGATTGGCGGTGGACGCGGTACCCAAGCATACACCCCTCTCTCCATGCACTCCGAAATGATGGCCATCCACTCCGCCCTGTCAACGTCTTCGACCCTGGCTTGCGGTACGACTTCGCGCGAGAAGCCCTGCATGAAGCTTCCGCGAGGCGACAAGAAGAAGGAAAGACTGCGCCGCGACGTCCTGAAGACCTACGTCGAGCGCATCTGCGACAACCTCGACGACACCACCTCCTCCGCTGCGCACGGACAAGGGGGCAAACTGCAGGTTCAACAGCGCAGTTCTGCGAACGCCACTCCTCAACGACGTGGCGGCACTCGACCACAACTACAACAACAACGTCCACCATGTGCTGGACCAGGCGGCGCGGCTGCGGGAGGACGAGGACAGGGCGTTTCACGCAGTCAAGAGTCTTGTGAAACAAGCCAATCAGAGCGCGAGGAAGAGCGGGAAGCATCAGAAGGCCGATCAGTACGACTATCAACATCATCATCATCATCATCACGCCCGGTCTGGGAGGCAGACACAGCGCTGTTCTTCGCGGCGACACGGGCAACAGCGCTCTGCGTCTGAGTCGCCGATTGAAGAGCGCACGACACGAGGTTTCGACCTTCGCATGATGAATGATGTTGTTACGAACACTGGTGCTGTCAGCAAACCATCTCCAGAGAGATCGGAGGCTAAGAAAGACCGCCATGGCGTAAGTTCCTCCAAGCCACTGCAACGAAGACCAACTAACCATACGCAGTCTAGAAAATCGAGATACAACGAGAAGCCGCAACTCGACATCGCCAAAACCCGCCCCGAGCCCAACGACCGAAGAAAGAATCCCCGCCTCGTTGGCGCCGACCTCTACGTGACCCGGCTCGGCTGGAACAAAGGCGGCCACGCCGCGCAGAAGACCAAGCCGAAGAAGAAGCCGCCCAAACCCCCGCCCGCAGCCGTCCCTTCGTCCTCCGAATCGGACTCCGACCCGCCGCCCTCCCTCTCGTCCTCAACCTCCAGCCTCGGCGCCACCGGCTCGTTGCACGACGAGCTCCGGAGCCCGTCGCCGCGCGAGCGGCCGCCTTCGCCGGAGAAGGCTGAGAGCGGCGTCCCGAGGAAGGCAATCCATGCTTCGCGGCCGTGCTACCGCTGCATTTCTTACATGCACGCTGTGGGGATCAAACGGGTGTTTTGGACGAATGATGAGGGTGAGTGGGAGGGAGGGAAGGTGGCGAAGTTCATCGATGCGCTGGATGGAGAGCTGGATGATGGCGGGTGCGGTGGGGGTGTCATGGGCAATGGGGTGTTTGTTACGAAGCATGAGGTCTTGATGATGAAGAGGCTTATGGATTGACGGTAATGAATGCATGAGTTCCGGCTCTGTGTGGATGTTCTTGTTTCACGCCTTTACAGTGATGGTAATTCGAACGGGCGAATTCGGCTTGTAGTTATATTTGTCCTCGATGTGCACTGCTCCTGAATCATGAATAACATTCGCACAACCGAGTCGCTCCAGTTGATATGGATGCTAGTAAACATAGATCACTACAAGCACGTCTTGAGCCAAAGAGACGATGGTCGGCACCAGCTACCTCATCGTTCCTCAATGTGGGCTGAAATCAACGTAGTCGGCCAACCGGTGGTTGAGATCCTCCAACACCGACCTAACCGGTCACCGTGGATGCTTCGATCTTTTCCTTGCTGAGGTTGGTCATACGGTACTTAGAGATGAAGTCGTCGCGGTTGACTGCGTAGCATAGTCGGTCAGAATCATGAATATGTCGAAAACGGACTGGGGTGATCTTACTGTAACCACCGCACATCCGCCGCTTGCCCGTGAAGGCGGATCTACCGTGGAGGACGCGCCAGTTGTCGAAGACTATTAAGGTCATTAGTGGTAAACATCTCTTCATCACTGAGACTTCCAAGGTCATGACTTACGTAGCATTCTGCCCGGCTTGAGCTGGAACCAATATTGATTCTTCAGATCGTTGACGAAAGCGTCGAATTTCCTGCAAGGCCCACGTCAGCCTACTGCCAGGTCGAAGTCGCAAACGACAATGCCGGCTGGGTCACTTACGCAGCAGCATCGTACCATCTATCCATGTCCGGCCCAAGGGGGCTTCGGACGCCAGCACGATCAGCGTTGTTCCAGCGGATTTGGAATGGACCGTTTTTGTGCTCCCGTGAGGTGTTAAGCACGGGAAATCCATGTGCGGGCTGGATGCTGACTCCCTCATTGCCACTTGCGTGAGCAAATACGGGGGTATTGCAAAGAGTTAGGTATGCTGCGTGGTCTTTCTTGTAGATATGCGCAGAGGCGGCAAAGCCGTCTACCAAAGAAGAGAGCCCGCCCTCGCCATCAGTGTGCGACAGGAGATGGAGTGCTTGTAATCCCTAAGTTCGGCTTTGTTAGTGCCCTAGCTGTGAATGTGTTTGGCGGGACCGTTGTGTGAAAGCTTACGATGGGATCTGTGAAGTAAGTTGTGTCGGTGTGCGGTTCCAGGCTCTCGCTTGTGTAAGCTGTGTCCTTCGACGAGAGATCGGAGGTGAAATCGTAAAATCCGCCTTTGACGTAATTAGCAGAGGGATCTAAAGGGTGGAATCGAGTAAAGGATCGAACCGTAGTGTGTGTTACGAATAGGTCCAATCTTCTCAAGAAGCGCCTGACTTGCTTCGGGGGTCGCCGGCATATTGTCGATGAAACAGAACCCAAATTTTCGCTGAGACTGATTGTTAGCTTTCGATAGTATCAAAGCGCAGTGCGACAAACGATATTTGCCAGGAGCTTTGCCATGCCATCTTCCCGCTGCATCGAATCGTACTGGACTTCGGGCGGGTCCTCACTTATTTCCGCGTTCCAGCGAGCAATACTACAACAATGTCAGCACAGGTGGGATACGAAACGCAGCAAGCCGACTTACTCTACAATGCCATATCGCGAATCTTGCGTGTGAAGCTTGTTTCGTATTTGTTGCACGGACACCACGCTTCGATGGCCATCTTTGACTGTTTGGAATCGATTAGCTCCATGATTCAGCACAGATGTCTGATGCAACGTACAGGTCACTTCAACATCCGGAGCTTCGGAGCTGACATGTTTCAGATCTACGATTACTCCTGCATCTGGGTTCTGTCCAATGTCGTCAGTAATTTGAGTACTGCTGCTTGGACGTTATAGTTCACCTTGAAGACGTTGATTTGACGTTGCGCAGTTTGTGGATTGCGGCATTCTGCACAGGCACACTGATCCCTTCAAAGACTTTAGACGAATCAGGTACTTTGACCGTTCAAAATTTACCTACCTTAGCCAGCGACCAGGTCTATCATGGGTAAGCGAACACCCGAGACTAAAATAGGCTTGAAACTGACACTTGTACTGTGAACTTTCCCCTTCCCACATCCAAGATGCCATTGTTTATGAGAAGCTCTATCGGTGCGGCTCCGATCGGTTGTTTCTGCAAAGCGTCAATATTCATTTAACTGTATAGAGACTCTCATGCCCGAGGGTAGACTGCCGCACATATGGGTTCGATTTCGAGACAGCTGCATATGCACGAGCGAACTGTGTGCGTTTGAAAAAAGGTGCAAAGCGCATACGGCTTGCAAGCCGCGCACCTGCTGGATGCCGCATGTTTGTGAGAGGTGTTGGTGTTATTGGAAGTGAGGTCGCGTGTTGAACAGCCGCTCGGCTGGGCGTCTTGAAAGCCGAGCCGACTTCGAATCGGCAATCTGGGCCTCCCCAGGCGACGCCCTACAGTTACAAGTCCGAGCTCCAGACTTCCCTTCTGCGATAAGCCAATATGTATGAGGATGTTGAATTCTCCGACTTGGCCTAATGGCTCAAAGTTAGCTAACAATTGGTGACAATGTCTTCACATTTTCATCTGATAAGCTGCCTCGTGGAGAACCCAGAAACGTTTACGAGGCGAAGCAATTATAGGACATGCAACATGAGCCTTGGATCTTGTTATCTAGTTTGTTATGCTGTCAACCCGACAGTGCCGAATAGGGTCGTTCGAAGCTTGCTGAAGCGGCCACGAAGTGTAACATGGGTTTCCTGATTAGGATAGTGACCTACACCAACAGGCTCTGTACTCATCAGCGTAACAGAGTTTCCTTGCACATTCCCACAATAGATCGTGGAAGGCTTCGACCTTGCTGTTGTGCCCCTGGCAGTGTCTATCAAACGCGAACTGATGAGTCTGATACACGACTCGGAAACTCCACTGTGGTAGATCCTCCCACTGGACCAACGTCCTTAGGTAGTCTCCTACTGTCTGAACATGCTCTTTTAGACGCCACTGCTGCGCTCGTTGTGCTTCACTTCGCCACTGATATTGATCATTGCTCGACTATTGCATTTCTTACACCGTCGCGTCCTACTCTCATGCTTCAAACATCCCCTGCGAGACATATTTCCAGGGGGCTCATTTGAGGCATCAATGCATCCAAAAGACAACCCTGTACAGCTTGAACCCCAGTGAATCACGTTTGATCGAGGATCTGCCAATCTGGTAGCCTCGCAGATCTTTATGTAGCAAAACAATTGATTCGCCTCCTTGACGATGTTCACTCACGAAAACGTGAAAAACAAACGCAAAAAACGACCAGGACGGGACTCGAACCCGCAATCTTTGCCACCGGAAAGCAACGCCTTACCATTAGGCCACCCAGCCTACTCGTGGATGCCTTAAATTCTTTTTTGACAAATTATATACCCAGCTTACTTTACATCAGATGAGACGAAGCCAGATGGATATAAGTGGAATCAATCTCGCTCTCTTCCGCTTTTCCAAACCCCGTGTTTCTCGCATTGATCCGCTGTGCTGGCTGTCTTCTGCTGCACAATCAAAACATCGTCGAGTGACCAATGGATCGATCATATTCTGTGGCTTACATAAGGAACGGAGTATTCCCATCGTAGACAAAGTCCACTCGCGCCAAGGGAACGGTATCAGAACATCACCTGTTCGATGCCTTGTGACCCCAGGGCTACATTGCGTCCCCGTTTTAAATTTAGAAATAAGAAGACAAGGTCTTCCTGGTATTCTGACATCGGCACGGTACTTGACCACCACGGGAGCGCGAAGTCATCTAAATGATAAAGGGCTGACAACGTCACGGCTATGACGGACGCCTCTTTGTCTGCGAATCGCGAATTGGTAACTATGTCTCGATTCGGCGGTTCAGAACGAAAGCCTGCAGTCCGAATTGTATATGTAATGATAAGATACAATGTGCTCGACATTCTCAACCACCTCTGAGCGATAAATGTCGTTCCCTAGCGTCTTTCCCTCGTGTCAACAATATGGATGGTATGCATAGCTGTTATTGATGATGAGAAAGTTCAATCAGTAGGAAAGGAAACACAAGAAGCTACGTCTATGAGGGTGCTCATTCAGTAGAACATCCGACCTGTGATCCTCATCCAATTCCTATCGACCTTCAAACACAACGCCGCGAGGAAACCGATTCAACCTTACCATTGTACTTACTTTTGAACAGGTTTCGACGCTGTGTAATACCGCAGAATTATCCAGCCGCACATCACATGTCAGCTGCTCACCGCAACCGTGTTGCGTCTTGTCGTACAGCGCCATATCCAGCCTGGTGGCAATCCAGCACTGGTGCCATCCTCACGAGTCGCTAGCGTTTCGCCGATCACGGTACGAGGGAGTCACCAGACCACAGTATTGCCCAATATGATGACTGTCATACCTAGCTATTTAGTAGCCGTCTCGATCTGTTGACAGAACCGCAATACGATGTTCGAAAATTGCAGGATGACCAACACCCCATCACGTGCTGTTTCCGACAGAGACATTCATCCCTGGGTCTGCCCCTGTGGACGATCGGACGGTCGAGACGCCACAGCCGAGCAACGAGCGGAGGCAGCGAACTCGTCCCAAGACTTGATGCTCCGATGGCACCAAGCGAACGTTCGCTTGCCTTCCGGGGCATGGCTTCCGGCAGAGGCTGGACCAGTAGGAAATGTTCACGCGACTTGCTTTCCCAGCGGAAACTCTCTCACGGGTCGCTGGCTCGCTCGCGTGTAGGCGACCCAGACTGCGAGTTCTTGACCCAGTCATAGACCTACCTACTTTATCTTCCTACTCGCGCAAAGAGACACCGTTCGATCGCAAGCCTGCTTCAGTCGTGTCGGCAGAATGGACACCGCAATAGGCGCACCGATGTCTCTCGACCGTTTTGGCCCACCCCATCGGCCGACAAATGCTTGAAACGGAGGTGGCAGTGACGTCGTAGCTCAGTTATTGGGCCCGGCGCACGTGCCAGTGTCGACGGTTCTGCCGGCGGCCCAGCATTGGCTTCTGGCAGAGTTTGTGCGCAGGGATTTGTGGCCTACCGCGGTGTCTGGCGGCGGTTTTCGTGCGTGCTGAGCTGCAGCCGTAACTGTGCCTGCTGCAAGCGTGTGTCAGACTCGCGATGCTTAAGCCAGCGCCGAATGTTGTTGTCCCTATGGTTACCAGCGTGCTGTGCAGCTAGTAGGGGTGCGAGCGCGTAGTGTTCTGCAAGCGTGAGGCTACTGCCCAGTCGGAGTCCCAGGGCTTTTTGCAGGGCGCAGCAGGCTAGCGCGGAACGGTCTCGCGCTGTTTTGCCAACGAGCGCGGTTGTGCTTTCCGCTTGCCGTGGCCTGGAGAGCCTGACGGTCGCGCTCAGCGTTCGTTCCATCCTTTGCTCTACAGCACACCACCACCGCCACCCCTACCGCGCCATCATCACCCTCGCTTCCGCACACATACGCTCGAAACCACGGCCTCGCTGGTCCTCCGAGGGCCTCAAACAGAGCCTGCTGGACACCGCTGCGACGAGGAGACTGCTTCAGGGAGGGTTTGAGACGGGGCTGTGCTGGCCCGCGGCGGCCGCACACACGCATCCACACCAGTACCACCACCGCCATCATGGATCGCAGGCGCAGTGAGGAGGGCGACGTGACGCCGACGCAGGAGAGCATGAATGTTTTCGACGACGAGTTTGCGGTGGACGACTTCGATTTCGTCGCGGACGGCTTCCGACCGGGCAACGCCAGCGAAGGAGACGAGCGTCATAGCCAGGATCCCCCCATACATACGGCCTCAGCACACTACGCGACCGACCCGGACCTGATCACACCGGCTGCAGTGCCGAAGAGAAACTCGATATCAAAACCGACGAGCAATGAGAATCCGTTCAGCAGCCCCGACGACGAGCCTCGGATGGAGTTCGAGCGGTCGCCAAGCATGCATTCGCAGTCCACCGCCAGCTTTGCACCCGGCATAGCGCGTCGGTCCACCTCTTCTGCATCCTCCAATCTCTTCGCCAGTACTCACAGCCCTCGCTTTGATGGAGGAGGACCTAGTCATCCCTATGCCATGTACCCGCAAGGCACCTTACCCCGATCGCCAAGCATTGCAACCACATCCACAATACAACCAAACCGGACTTCCTCTGTTCGACACGCACCTCAGCACCCGTACGCAATGTACCCGCAGGGCGTCGCGGAGGATGACGATCTGGACGAAGAGGCACCTGCTGTCGCCCCTGCCGTTGGTTTCCCTGGTCTTGGCCAACAATACCAACGCGTGCGGGGCCCTGATGGCGAGGAGCAGGACATCGTGGGAGTAGATGGGCACACAGAGCAGCTTCCGCCTTACACGAGATACCCCGAAGATGGCCCTAAGATGCCGATATTAGCGGTGCCCGGTGAACTCCACAGCCGAGGCCCAGTGGCCGGATCCGACCCCGGCATGCCTCTCATGCATCAACACATACAGCCACCACGAGACCCGCCCATGCCTCGTCAGTCTATGACAGATCAATCAAATCTGGACAGGCACTCTGTGCAGGACCGCGGCATCGACACGCACGCATCTTTGCCACTCATGGAACGTGTCGACTCTGAAGACACAGGCTTCACCGAGAAGAGCTGGAAGGAGAAGTCATGGAAAGAGAAGCGAAAGACGAAGTTTTGCGGTGTTCCTCTTTTGTGGTTGATCATGGCGGCCTGTGCTGCCGGATTCATTGGCGCCATTGTTGGTGGCATCATGGGTGGCTACGCCAGCGGCTCAAAACACGCAAAAGAGTATGTGAATATGTTCAACATGACAATAACGCAACACTGACCAATTCTCAGGAAATCTGATGCCGAATCAAGTAGTAGCAGCTCAGTGGCTGAGGCTCGTAGGATAGCGACGCCAACTGTCTCTGCCCCTACGGGAACGTATGCCTTGAGCCTTTCAACTCCGACAAACATTCAGTCTGGCTGTTTGTCCGACCCGAATTACAACCAAGCATGGGATTGCGATCTTTCTGGCACTCCCGCTCTCGCTATTAGCGTTGGTGTACCGGCGGCCCCGAGACCCACTGTCGGAGCCTTTTTCTTCTACGCATCGACCAACGACGCCATGGATTATGGTGCTCAATACCGCTTTATGGACACCGACTTCGCACCATTTGAAGCTCTTCAAGAAAGCGGCGATGAAGACCAAGGCCCCGCGTTTTACTTCAGCCAGAAGTACGACAAGATTGTCGTTCTTCCAGAGACTGCTTTTGGCCCTGCATCTACTGGCAGCACCTCAAGAGTGAAGCGTGCCGAGTACCAACTTCCTCCTGGCTGGAACAAGCAAAAGCAGACGATCAACAAAGGCGAACGGCCCTGGATGTGCGTGTGGAACGACACTCTGATCGAAGGCTGGATTTATGTCGAGAAGCCTGTTGTTGAAGACTTTCCCGTCACTACGACTAGCAGCTCGCCTGTCAGCATACCCACCAACAATTCTATGCCCACGGGAACCACGCTGTCGTCCTACACTTCCAGCCCGACTGTTCTGGTTTCGGGTGACCCGGTCAAAGCTACTGACGTTTGGACGAGCTCGGACAGCCTCATCACCACCACCGTCACTAAAACATCCGTGGCGGCTGCAGCAACAACATCCGAGCCCTGGGCCAAGAACCGTGGCCCACATCAGCAATTCGATGATGACCATTCCGCCGACAGTGGCGAAACGATATCCGCTAAAGTGCGCCGGAAGATCGAAATGCAACGGCGCGACACCCCTGGTGAGGTCAACGATGAGGATGACGACGATGACGAGAACGAGGCGGGCCTCAGCCCTGAAGAACAAGAAGCGCTGGACACGTACCACGGTCTGGACATCTATCCTTACTTGATCAAGATCGAGGAGCGTCGAGTCCCCGAGGAGGGCAACACCCCGTACTGCCAGCAATTTCAACTGCTCAATGATGGCACTCTGCAACCCACGACCTCCAACGGCCAGTACGTCAGATTCGAGATGGCGGAGAGCCCACCGGAGTACACGGTATACGACAGCCAAGATGGTACTCCGACTCAGAAGCTCCGAGCGAAGAGAATGACCCCGAGCAACGGGTGTCACTGCGAATGGTGGAGTCAGTGATTCTTTGGGGCGCCTCATCCTCATCGTCTTTAGTCTGCATCGGCTTTTTACGACACATTTGTTTCATGCATAGGGATCGCCCTGCCGTCGATCGAACACATTCTCGCGGCCTCATCGGCATACCCTGGAGTTTATCCTTCAATTTGTCTTTGCACTGGGATTGGGGTTTCATTCTTCATTGGCTGAAGAGGCGCAACGTCAACGGCATATGGGAAAGATCTGGGAAATCCTTGTCCGCGTTTTGATCTTGCTACATTGAGCGACTCGATTTTGTTTGCTTTGTTTTGTGTTCGTCTCCACGGCGCAAGGTCCACGCCTTCCTCATCGAAGCGCATACTCTCTCGAGTCACCTTGGTCTTGCGAATGGTTGTTCTCTCTTGATTTTGAGCAGATTGTATCGACGGATCGAAGAGGGGTTAAGGGAGCAGAATACACGGCTTGTTTTTCTTGTGGTGTTATTTTTCTGAGCTGTGCCGAAATTCGACGACTAGACGAAAGTATTCTTTTTGTGGAAATCATTCAAACATCGGTATATCATCTCCCATCTTGAAGTGTGATTTTGTCCACGCTCAATCGCTTTCACGCGCTACGTGTGATCACGCGGTCAGCGAATGTTGGCATGTGAAGACAAACGAGCGGCCGTTTGTCGCCTGTAGCTGTACCTCACGCCTTCACTTCGACCTTAGACCTTCTGGTTTTTGCTTGCCACCTCGCGCCACCACCAACCCATCACAGTCTTCCCGTCTTGGATTGACAAACTGCGTTCCATCAATCAATCAATAATCAACAAACCGCAAACTCGTTCCTTCCCCGTCCCCCAAACCCCACACCAGCCAACCAGCGCAGCGCGCCCGCCCCAGCCAAAGCAAGTGGAAAGCCCCCTCAGGCAAAGTCCGCCCGCAATGCCTTCCTCGCCAACCGACGTCCCTCTACCTCCCACTCCCACCACCGCAGAGGACCCTCCTCCCTCTTCCAACCCATACACGAACCTCTCCCGCAGCAGCGGCGGCGGCGGCGGTGACAGCGACGAGATGGTCTTCGGCCCGATCCCAAACCGCGAGTACCACGCGGGTTTCATGCGCAAGGCCATCGACATGGCGGAGCTGGCACTGCGCAGCGACGAGACGCCCGTCGGGTGTGTTTTTGTCAGGGACGGTGAGGTGATTGGACGAGGGATTAATGGGACGAATGCGAGTTTGAATGTAAGTTTTTTTTCTTTGGCTGCCCTCCTTGTTCGATTTTCTTTTTTTTTCTTGATTTTCTGGATTGGGTCAATGTTCTCGATTAATTCCCAAACGACAATACTGACGAAGGACATCATTCCCTCACTCAAAAGAAGAGGCCAAACCACTAGCAAACCAAAAACCTCCCTCCCAAACCCAACTGACCCTCCTCCCCCAGGGCACCCGCCACGCCGAGTTCGTCGCCCTCTCCGAGATCATGTCGCGCCACCACCCGTCCGTCCTGCACGAGACCGACCTGTACGTGACCGTCGAGCCGTGCATCATGTGCGCGTCGGCGCTCCGCCAGTTCGGCATCCGCAGCGTCTACTTCGGCTGCCTGAACGACCGCTTCGGCGGCACGGGCGGCGTCATGACGGTGCACATGGACGAGGGCGTCGACAGGCCGTTCCCCGTCTACGGCGGCCTGTACCGCGAGGAGGCGATCATGCTGCTGCGCAGGTTTTACGTTCAGGAGAACGATAAGGGTGAGTCTTTCTTTTCGTGAGCTGGGAGGGGTTGACGGCGGGGCTTTTTGCTGACAGTTGACTGTGACAGCCCCGGAACCCAAGCCGAAGAAGAATCGCGAGCTGAAGACGGAGATCTTGCCTGTCGGTGTTCCGACTACGCCGGGTTCGGGCAATACGCCTGTTGCTGGCACGCCGCCGGTTGCTACGCCTGCTGTGAGCACGCCGGTGACTGAGGCGCCGCCGCCGGCGACGACGACCGAGAAGCCAACTGGTTGAGGGCGGTGACGGAAAGCGACATGAAGAACGATGAAGCAGCCATGGTGTTTGACGCCTGACCTGATTTTCAGCACGACAGCAGCATCGCTTTCACGAGCGACGGAAGCCCAACAAAGTAAATCTGACACGCTACGGGCAATTGAGCTCAGACAGACTTATTCGACATGCGTACCCCGAGCGAAAGACAGACATTCTGCCGCTAGCTTCGAGATGTCGGCAAATGATTGCCGGTGGTTATTTGAGAGACGCGGATGCTCTCGGTGAGCAGGTGGCCCCAAGATATTCATGAGACCAAGGGTGGAGAGAACTGGGGAACGAAACAAGCAGTTTGGTACATGTCGTATTCGAGGAAAGCAGATGATCAATCGAACGAACAATTGATTTCAATGCAGTGCTAGGTGACTACTATTCTACTTATCACGGGCCGATCCCCGTTGAAGAAACAAAAGAAGCCGCCATGAGCAAACCAGGTGATGGAATTGGTATAGTAACTGCCGCATGCCCGCCGATCGACACGCACGTAGTTGAAGAACGGCTCCCACGTGGAAGCCAACAGCAGACCATCGATCCTCGCAGTGCAGCGTGAGCATGAAACACCCTGGCCGGCGTTGGGTTGCCACGCCTCGCCCACTTTTCATGCACGTTCCGGTGTCTAATGCCCGGCCACAGCACTGCGGCCAACGCGTAGATGTACATGTCGTGATCTTGTTTGATCGTCGCTGATGCGTCTCTCTCGACCTTTACCACGTTCCACGCCTCGCGCCCCGAGCCGCACGTCTACCGTATCGATCAGGCACTGTGTGTGATTGCGAGTAGTGGCAGCACCGTGACCCGGCCGAATCGGCTAGTCCAGCCCAGCCAACAAGCTGCGGCGGTAGTGTGAGAGCAAGGCGGCAGCAGCAGCAGCAGCAGGCGAGCTCGACGGCGCCAGTCACCGCAGCACAGGCGGGCGGCCGTCGCGCGGCGAGTGCGCGCTACTCCCACCAGACTACCTACCTTACACACCTCAAACCGCCGCCTCCTGACGGCAGCAGTACAACGGCAGCGTCTCGCGTGGCGTGTCGCTGAGCAGTGCACGCACGCTCGCAAACGCACGCACGCACGCACGCCGCCTTTGACGTCGGGCACGACTGCGCCCGGGCCAGCTCCACGCACATCCATCCACCGTCCGCCCATCCATCACCGGCCGCCCTCCAGGCACGCCGCACGCCGCACGTCGCACGTCGCTCGCCCACGCCCACGCATCCCTCCCTCCGCCAGCGTCCCAGCCCAGCGCGCGTCCACCGCCCTCGCCCGCCGCGCCGCGCTGTCCCGCTGGCCTCCATGGACCGCGACCCGCTCTGGTCGACGTCGACGCCGAGTCACCCTTCCGACCAGCCGCCCTCGCTCAGCTCGCGCCAGACCCCACACCGCGACCAACCCTCCTCCGCCTCCGCTGCGCCTCAAGCACCCTCCCACCCTCCCGCCGACGGCGCGTCTGTCTCGGTCAAGCACGACGCCTACGCACCGCCCTCCATTGCAAGTCGCACCGCCAACCTGACCCTGTCCACCCCGGCGGGCAGCGGCACCCACACGCCGCGCGACAGCACCATGGCCTACACCCACAACGGCGATTTGGACGGCGACATGCCAATGGAGGATGCCGACCCGTACAACAAGCAAAAGTACAACCGTCCCGCCGCCAGCACCAACAGGAACTCGCAGTACCTGCCCGCCCACGCCGACGACGCGACCTCCAGAGCTGCCGCGCGCTACTCGCCAATGAACACCTCGCCGACCTCGCCCTATCAGCCCGGCTCTCAGCCGCCGCTCTCGAGCAACACCCAGTACAGCTCATACACTCCCCAGCAGTCTGCGCGGCAGTCGCCCATCAGGCAGAGCCAGTACGCGTCGCCGACCTCGTCGCAGCGTTACTACGCTTCCCCTCCCTCGTCGGCGCGCGCGCACTCATCGCAGCTTCCTCCGTTGCAGCCAACGCTGTCGCCGACCGGTTACTTCCCGCAGTCTGCCACACAGCAGCTCAATGCTGTTTTCGGGCGCGATGCAGGATCTCCGGGCAACCAAGGTCACCCTCACCATCAGCCTTCGCCTGGTGGAAGAGGCTCGACGGTGCCGCAAATGAGGAAATGCAACAACATCGCTGAACTCGAACCCCGGATCAACTCGCAACCGCCTTTCCGGAGAGCGAATCCAGAGGGAGGCTTCATCAGTCCATTGCAGGCACTCACGACCCATCTGCCTGCGACGTACCGTATTTGCAACCCCGCCTTCCAGTATGAATCATCCCGAAACCCTAGAAGAGTTCTTACGAAGCCGAGCAAGGGTGTAAAGAACGATGGATACGACAACGAGGACAGCGACTACATCCTGTACGTCAACGACATCCTCGGGTCGGAAGAGACGAACCACAAGAACAGATACCTCATCCTCGACGTGCTGGGCCAAGGCACATTCGGACAGGTCGTGAAATGCCAGAATCTGAAGACGCAAGAGGTGGTCGCTGTCAAGGTGGTGAAGAACAAGACCGCTTACTTCAACCAGAGCATGATGGAGGTATCCGTGCTCGACCTGCTCAACGGCAGGATGGACAAGAACGATGACCACCACATCCTCCGCCTCAAGGACACTTTCATCCACAAGCAGCACCTGTGCCTGGTGTTTGAGCTGCTGTCGGTCAACTTGTACGAGTTGATCAAGCAGAATCAGTTTAGGGGACTGAGCACCACGCTCGTGCGTGTTTTTGCGCAGCAGCTGCTGAATGGGCTATGCTTGTTGAACAAGGCGAAACTGATACATTGCGATTTGAAACCCGAGAATATTTTGCTGAAGAAGTAAGTTTCTGAAAACTCACTCTGTTTGGATGACGTCCGGATGCTGACAGAG
This sequence comes from Septoriella neoarundinis, assembly GCA_022813125.1. NCBI lineage: Eukaryota > Fungi > Ascomycota > Dothideomycetes > Pleosporales > Phaeosphaeriaceae > Septoriella > Septoriella neoarundinis. The sequence goes on along the minus strand of JAKLND010000009.1, from coordinate 75,331 downwards.
TGAACAGCCTCGAAAGCCCAATCATCAAGATCATCGACTTCGGTTCCGCCTGCGACGAGCGACAGACAGTGTACACTTACATCCAGTCTCGATTTTACCGTTCACCGGAAGTCCTTCTCGGCCTTCCTTACTCGGCAGCTATTGACATGTGGTCTCTCGGCTGCATTGTAGTCGAGCTGTTCCTCGGACTGCCGCTTTTCCCCGGAAGCTCTGAGTATAACCAGGTCTCGCGCATCACCGAAATGCTCGGTCTGCCTCCAACCTGGATGCTCGAAGTCGGCAAGCAGTCTGGCGAGTTCTTTGAGAAAGTGCATGATGAGTTTGGCAGGAGAAATTACAGACTCAAGTCCATGGAGCAGTATTCTAGAGAGCACGGCACCAAGGAGCAGCCCAGCAAGAAGTACTTCAGTGCGACGAGATTACCCGACATCATCAGGAATTATCCAATGCCCAGGAAGGGAATGAAGCAAAATGAGGTTGAGCGAGGTAAGGGATTTCGAAAACGAAGTGTGTTTTGACCCATGGCTAACACGAGACAGAAATGGCCAACCGCGAGGCCTTCATCGACTTCGTCAACGGCTTGCTCAACATCAACCCTCTCGAACGCTGGTCACCGCAGCAAGCACGTACACACCCCTTCATCACCCAGCAAAAGTACACTGGACCTTTCCACCCACAGATGAACCTGAAGACCTCTTCTCGGTCACCAGCACCAGGCGTGCAACAGCAACAACAAGCAGAGGCCTTATCGAAGCAGCGAGCTCAGGCGCAAGCCCAGCAGCAAGCCCAGCAGCAAGCCCACCAAGCCCAACACGCCGCTTCTGCTGCCTACGCAGCCGGAATGCACAGCATGAGCCCCGGCTACCCCAACTCCCCCCACGTCGCTCAGCAACCCCAAGCACCCCCTATGTACGGCGGCAACGTCTACACGCCCTCCCACCAAGGCGCCCCGCCCCCCTACCCCTCCAACCCACCTTCCGCCTACGGCCAGCAAGTCCCCATGATCCAGCAACCCCCTCCCGCCGCAGCCGCCGCCGCATCAATGCAACCCTACCCCCAGCACTCTCAGGCCCCGCCACAGCAGCAAAACCTCTACGCGCAGGCCACGACGCGCGCAGGCCGCCAGCGTGCCAGCACCATGGACGCCAACGGCAACGTCAACGGCATCCCGCCCGCTCTGCAACGCGTCGTCTCCCACTTGGACCCCAACGCGCCTATCCGCTTGCAGCCTTCCCCGGCGTACTATCCGCCGCCGCAGGAGGGGCAGGAGGCAATTGGGAATGTGGGCGGGAGGAGACGGCAGAGCAGGGCCGTGAGGCAGGATCCGAATAGGAATTTTATTAGGGCTTTGGAGGATCGCACGCTCGAGGAGGGGTGGACGGGCGGTGGTGGTGGTGGGGGCCATGGGGGAGCGGGTGGGTGGATGGGGAGTAATGTGTGATGACGGGAATTGAGGGGAACTGATCACGAGAGTTCTTTTCTATCATGACATGAGTATCAACGGACGATTGGCTGGAGAGGGCCGGCTTCGGGAGCGCTGCTGTTCGGCTCCGAACAGGCCGGTGCAGTGGAGCTATCACCGCGTCGGCATGCTGGGAGCATCACTACAAGCCAGAACGGCTCTGCAAACACAGGGTCTGCCACAACCCCAGTGCTTTTCGTCGTCTAGCCACAGATGACCCGAGACCAGATGATGTTTAGCATCAGCACTTATTCATCCGCGAGCGTCACAAGCGGATTGCAATGCTCTCGACGCAGCTTCCGAAGACCGCAGAACAGGCACGCAAGCATCGGTAGATGACAAAAATCACGTCCCAAAATAATCTTCACGCGAGAAGCAAAGAAGGCGGAAACACTCCTCGCCAAAACTAGCTCACGAGTTCCAACGAGCCCGGACGAGAGAGATGTGTCTCGCTCGAACAAGGAGATGAAAAATAAAGAAGCATGCAAGGGAACGGATTGGAACGGCATGGGGGAGGAATCTGGCATCGAGTGATGTGTCGTAGCTGGCTTTTTGTGCTTTTCTTTCGGCCCCCTTTTTGTGGTTCTCGACATCTAGATGCTACCTAACCAGCTTTTGACGGGGACGACGATTACGCATGCTCTTCTCATATCTTCTTGCCCTTTTTCTTTTCTTTCTACTTCTTAGATTGTGACATGGGCATCTCATCTGCGTGCGTGCAAGGCGAGTTTTTGGAGCCTTTGTTGGGGCTTCATGGCGAGGTTTCAACAGGTACTTTACGGAGCGAGGAGCGCGTGCTGGTGGATTGGGGGTTAGCTCGAGGATAGGGGGGAGGGAAGGGAGCAGTGTATGATATCTATCTTCTTGAAGTTTGCGCCCTGTGCGCGATGAGTTGCAAGCGTGTGTAGTTTTCTGCGGCTCTATCTAGACAAGAATATCTGGGATCAGATCTTACCTTGGATGCTCATTAGACGCGAGACTCAACCTGCTCTGATTCACCCCTCCTCTACAATCGGATGAGACGGCAGGCATCGTCTGGGCAGCGTATTGCGGGTACTTTGAGACTCTTCTTCTCTAATTGAGATAGTCTCCTCAATCGCCCACAACCAGCTCACGCGTCCCATGCAGACGACCCGTTATAGGCAGTCTACGCGAGACCCGAAAAGCGAAAAGCTTAGCACCGCTTGTGAAGCCACAGCCGCGGCGAGCCGCACATGCTTGCAGAACAGACGTTACATTGATCCGGAGTGCATGCACATACTACAACATTCAGACCTCCACACTTTCTCCACGAATATGCAGGTTTGCGAGGTCACATCAGGGCAGACGTCCCCTCTCTCCGCCCTCTCGCACGCATGCTCGCGGATCTTCCCCATGGGTCGCAATAGCCGACGCCTGTCTCCACAGAAAAAGCGAACCAAGCACCCAATCCAGGCGCGCATTTACATAAGCCAAACCTCTCCTGCCGCGTTGCGATGACCAAAGCGCGCTGCGAGGCGTGGTTCTCTTGCGCCGGAGGGCGCGGCTAGGATGGAGCCGTCTCTTGATCTGAACCCTTTCGCCGTGCGGTGCGCGCTGCGGTGCTTTCGGGGGTTTGGGTGCGAGGAACCGCCGCCGATGTGCGGCCCCTACGCGGTTTTAGAAAATGCGACCACGTCCCTGCTGCTGCTGCTGCTGTCGCGTGTCCCTGTCTCTGTACCACGTTTTCGATTGCTCGATGGCTTGACATCGCTCTGGCTGGCCTTTCCCTTTGAAACACCGTCAGCGCCGCGACACGTTCCACCCCCAGCAGGCCTTGTGAAAATTTCCCCTCCATCGGATTTGGAACAAGGAACGCCACCGCAACCATGGACGCGGACCTGGAGAAGCGCAGCAAAGGCGCCCACGACGGCGCCTCGTCGCAGGACCAGGACACGATCCAGGAGGGCGAGCAGAAGTTCCACAAGCTGGGCTGGAAGCGGCTGACCATCTGCCTGATCGTCGAGGCCATCGCGCTCGGCTCCCTCAGCCTGCCAGCCGTCTTCGCCACCCTCGGCATGGTCCCGGGCATCCTCATCACGGTCTTCATTGGGCTGCTGGCCATGTACACGAGCTACATCATCGGGCTGGTCAAGCTGAAGTACCCGCACATTAGGGACTACGCGGAGGCGCTGGGGCTGATTTGGGGGAGGATCGGGTATCATCTGGCCGTGGGGATGTTTGTTACCATGTTGATTCTGTTGATCGGCTCGCACGTTCTGACGGGCACGATCGCGTTCATCAAGATCACCAACGAGACGGAGCTGTGCGCGATCGTGTGGGGAGTTGTCGCTGCGGTCCTGCTCTTCTTGCTCGCGCTGCCGCCGACGTTCGCCGACTTCGCCATCTTGGGCTACATCGACTTCGCGTCCATCCTCCTGGCTATCGGGATCACGATCATCGCCACTGGAATCCAGGCGAGCAACGCACCCGGCGGCCTCAGCGCCGTGCCCTGGCGCCTCTGGCCCGCGCCCGAGACCGCCTTCTCCGACGCCTTCCTCGCCGTATCCAACATCCTCTTCGCCTACACCTTCGGCATGGTGCAGTTCAGCTTCATGGACGAGATGCACACGCCGTCGGACTACGTCAAGTCCACCTGCGCGATCGGCGTGATCGAGATCTTCATCTACGTGCTCACGGGCGCGCTGATCTACGCGTTCGTCGGCGACGACGTCGCCAGCCCCGCGCTCCTGTCGACGAGCAACGTCGTCTCAAGGGTGGCTTTCGGCGTCGCCCTGCCGGTCATCTTCATCTCGGGCTCGATCAACAGCACCGTGCTGGGCAAGTACATCATGGGCCGCGCCTTCGCGAAGTCCGAGATCCGGCTGATCCGCGACGCGCGCGGCTGGGCCGTCTGGCTCGCCGTGCTGGCGGCCATCACCGTCGTGTCGTGGGTCGTCGGCGAGGCGATCCCGTTCTTCAGCTCGCTGCTCGGCGTCATCGCCTCGCTGTTCATCAGCGGCTTCACGATCTACTTCCCGGCCATCTTCTGGTTCACGCTGCTGAAGGAGGGCAGCTGGAGGGCGAGCTGGAAGAACGTCGCGTACTCGCTGCTCAACGCGGTCGTGATCGCCGTCGGGCTGGTGTTTCTGGGCTGCGGCACGTACGCGAGCATCCAGAGCATCGTCGACTCGTACGCGCAGGGCGCCGTGGGCGATCCGTTCACGTGCGCCGCGAGCCAGTACGTGTGAAGACGAGCTTTAGGACATTGTTGTTTGCGAAATATGACATTGATTCCCTCCTCGCTTGATTGGTCACTCCCTCGATGTACAAGTGCATGCGAACGCGAGCCCTTGATCCTCCTGACTCCTTCGTTTCATCACGCACAAGCTCTGAAACACGTCGAATCTCCACCATCGTTTGCGCACCGTGACATTACCCGGATACGAAAGGGAGCCTGCCTGCCGGCTTCATTTCTCGCAGATTGGACGTCAGGCGGCGGCGGCGTTTCGCCTCCCCAGCCCTACGGCAATCCATAACAACCAAGCGTGATTGCGGACACCGCGACTCGCGGATCCCGCAGCACATGTGCGCACGAGCGAAAGCGCCGCCGGCGGGTGCGTCCGAAGGAGCGTGTCGCAGGTGCGGGTTTCAGCAGGCCTTCAGGCTTTTTTTTTTTTTTTTTTCCCTTCAGTTCAGCCGGCCTCTTCTGTGCCACGTGTTTTGGGGCATGGAGGGCTGCCACCCACCGGGGTCGCTCGCGTGAGAGCGTGAGCGTGGCGCGGAGGTGCCGGCGGCTTGGGGCATCCTGCCACGCCACGCCAGGCCACGCCACGCCACGCCACGCCGTGTTTCGGGGGGGTGGACAGATGAGACGAGACGAGACGAGATGAGACGAGACGCGGGCGTATTATACGTACGTCACTGCGCTGCAGCAGCAGCAGCATTTCACCGCTGAAGATCTCCTCCCCCCGGGCGGCGCTAGTGGCGGTACATGCATGTGTCAGTAACGGTGTGTGTGCATGTAGTGGCACTGGGTATGTGTGTATGTGTGTATGTATGTATGCATGTGTGTATGTATATAGGTGTGTTTGTATGTGTGTGTTTGGATGTGTTTGGATGTATGTGTGTATATAGGTGTGTTTGGATGTATGTATGTGTGTATGGATGTATATGTGTGCATGCAATGGCATAGATGCCTCGCCCAGTACATCTCCAGCTCGCCGGCGGACCTCACTCCACTCCACCCGACCGGCGCCTCCGCCAGACGAAAGCAAGCGCCACCAAGCACCGCGCAAACGCACCGCAAAGCCAAAGCAGAGCCGCGCGCCGCTGCTGGCCACCACCAAGGCACCACCCACACGTGCCACACACCTTGGCCCGCTTGCTCAGGGCGTCCGGCCGCCGCCGGCTCCAGCTTCCTTGTCTTTGTCCCCTCTCGCCGCCCGCCGCCCTCGAATGATAATCTCCAACGTCGAAGCTTCCACAGCCCATTATTTCCCTTGACTTTCGGCCCCTTTCCAAACCCAACCACCCAACCCTCTCACCGCCCGACCAGACCATGCCCATGCCCATGCCCTTGCCCTTGCCCTTGCCCAAGCGACCGCCGACCCGTAGTCGCGCCGTCCACACCCGCGCTCCGTGGGCCTTGCCGCCTTAGGGCGGTATGCGTTCATTGTCATACCTCTGTATACCCCCAGTGCCCTCCGCGAAGGAACATCTCATCAGACGCCTGCGCAGGCCTCACCCCCGGAGCTGAGACTCTGTGACTCTCTTGGATCTTGGAGCCCGCCCGCGCCTCGAATTGGCTCGTTCATCATTTCGCTTGCATCGCCGTTTCCTTGATTTCGAAGTGCCGAGTGTTTCCGTCGCATTCATCCAACAACTTTCTTTTTTGGTTTTTGGTTTCCGTCTCCACGTGCCACTGTCTTTCCTTGCTCCTCGCCATGGCGTCGGCCACGCTGTTCACCAATGGCCGCTTCTTCACCACCGGCGACTCCGAGCGCAAGACGGCCAAGTTCGCGCAATGCATGCTCGTTGAGGATGGCATCATCTCGTACGTCGGAGACGACACGCAGCATGCGGCGCAGTTGGCTGCCGCGAAAGGCGCAGACGTGCGCGATTTGAACGGCGACCACGTTCTGCCTGGCTTCATTGATGGCCACACGCACATTCTTCTACTCGGCCAGACGCTGAAGAAACTGGATCTGGAGCACTGCAAGACGCTCGAGGATGTGAGGTCTGCCATCAGGACGTACGCCAAAGACAATCCGGAATTGCCGCGGATCATCTGCGCTGGCTGGATGGAGTATATGACCGACGGCAAGGCGACGGCTGACATGCTGGACGACCTGGATCCCCGGCCGATCTTCATTGACTCACGAGACCTCCATTCGAGCTGGTGCAACACTCCCGCCATGGCGGAGATGAACGTACAGTCCATGCCCGACCCCGTCGGCGGCAAGATCTACCGCGACGCCAACGGCAACCCATCCGGCCTCTTCAGCGAAGCCGCCTGCGTCTTCCTCGTCTGGCCTCACCTGGCCAAAGTCGCCTCCCCGCGCGACCGCGTCGAGGCCATCCGCGGCGCCATCGCCGCCATGAACGCCGCCGGCTGCACCGGCTTCATCGACATGGCCATGGACGACATCTCCTGGGAGGCCCTGCTCACCCTCCGCGCCGAAGAAGGCGGCAGCCTCCCCGTCCACATCGCCGCGCACTGGTTCATCAAACCCACCGACTCCCCCGCCGCCGACCTCGCGCAAGTCGACAAAGCCATCGCCCTCCACGCCCAATACAACTCCCACACCTCCCCCGACCTCCGCATCGCCGGCATAAAGCTCATGCTCGACGGCGTCGTCGACTCCTGCACCGCCGCCCTCCTCGAACCCTACACCACCGGCGCCCCCTCCGCACCCCTAGCCTGGACGCCCCTCTCCCTCGCCCCCGTCATCTCCCACGCCGACCGCGCCGGCCTCCAATGCGCCCTGCACGCCATCGGCGACGCCGCCGTCGACCTCGCCCTCACAACCCTCACCCACCACGCCCGCCCCACCTCCCGCCACCGCATCGAGCACCTCGAACTCACGCAGCCCGGCGACGCCGCCCGCCTCGCCGCCGCCGGCGTGACGGCCTCCATCCAGCCCGCGCACGCCGACCCCGTCCTCCTCAAAGCCTGGCCCGCCCTGCTCGGCCCCGACCGCTACAAGCGCGCCTTCGCGTACCGCGAGTTCGCCGACGCCGGCGCCGTCCTCGCCCTCGGCTCCGACGCCCCCACGGCCCCCTACCGCACCCTGCGCAACATGTACGTCGCCACCACGCGCCGCAGCCTGCGCGAGCCGGACACCTGCGCGACGGCGAACGAGCACTTCGCGCTGAGTCTGGCGGAGGCGGTCGCGGGCGCCAGCTGGGGGAGCGCGCGGAGCTGTTTTGCGGAGGGCCGGGTGGGCAGGTTGGAGAGCGGGTTGAGGGGGGATTTCGTCGTCGTGCGCATGCGCTGGGACGCGAGGGAGCTGTTGGGGGCGGGCGTGAGGGAGACTTGGGTGGCGGGGCGGAGGGTGTTTTGTGCGTGAGGAGGGGCAAGGCGGGATGGGAGGGGAGGCTAGAGGATAGATGGGAGTTTTTTTTTTTCTTTCTCTTTTCTTGAGTGAGTGGGTGGGTGGCGCTCGGGCGTATAGGATGGTGGAGACCGCAAGGCAAGGCAAGGCAAGGCAAGGCAAGGATATGGCTCGGGGATCTGGGGTTTGCTTTTGGTTTGGTTTGGCTCGTCGCGTCGTTCGTAGGTCCGTCGCGACGGCGTATCGCTCAAGGGAAAAGGGGCATCATTTCAGATTTTCTGAGAAGTCAAGGCGAGAGCTCTCGCGTCGCGTAGCTTCTCATCGGTTCGAGAGGAAACGTTTCACGTGTCAGTTGAGGTGAAGCGAAGTGAAGTGAGGCAACCCCACATCAACGTCTTCGTTACTTTTGACTCCCTTGATTCCTTTTTTTTTCATTATTCATTTTTTTTGGGGGGGTAGTGTAGGTTTGTCTGCGAGTGCGAACGAGGCGAAGCATTTTTTCCCCACGGGATCACCTCACCACGCAGCACACACACACTCTCGTCAATGAATCGTGGCTGGCGTGTTGCAAGCAAGACTTTGGAAATTGGCGTCTACTTACAAAACGCACCTACGTACCGCATCACACCTGCACTCGATCTCTGGAAGAAACAAAAAAGGAAAGGAAAAAGAGTAAGTGTAGATAATCGCCCCTCAATTGTGCCTGCCGCGGGTATCTTGGTCCATTTGCAATCAAGCAAGTAAGCATTCAAAACATTCAAAACATGAAAGTCTCCCTCGAGCTTTGCATCCTCCGCTCCGTCTCCCCTCTCGTGTCACCGTGCGCCGTGAAAGTTCTCTTCGATGGTCGGGAAAAGAAGATAGTCAGATCTCGTTCTGGACGAAAAGTTGGACCTTCCAGTTCCCTGACGCCGGCGCTTCGAATGCATGGTTGGTTGATCTCGTCCTCCTTGACTCTCCTTCTTGTTGTGGTACAGGCGGACTGGCGAGCGAACGGATCTTCTCACCCTCGTCTGGATGTGTGAGACAGTCGTGTCTCTCTCATGGTCATTGAGGTGTGGCTTCGGTAGGTCTGGGGCCGTCTTGCAGCGCTGTAGCGCAGACAGGCACTCCCGCCCGGCTCTCTCACTCCTCGACCTCTCCCTCCTCGCTCACCTCGCCGGGCTCGTCGGCCGCTTTCGCATCTGCCGCGCTGTGCTCGTTGCCGGCTTTCACACGTAGCGATTCTTCCTCGTGCAGCGCGTCCTGCTTCGCACTCTCGCTCGTGGGAACGCCGTTATCCGTCTTCGGGCGTTTCGCGAGCGGGATCTCTCCGTTTGTCGTTCCGTTCGTCGCAACACCATTACTCGCAGGATCTTCTCGATCCCGCTTCGTGCCGACTGAGCTCGCGTTCGACAACCGCCGTTCGCTCTCTCGCTGCAGCCCTTGCGAAGCCGGGAAGGGCGACATGTCCTGCCGATCGTCTCTCAGCCGCGTGACGTCCCACCCGTCCTGGGCCTCGTTGGGCGTGGAGAGACCTACGTAGATGCTGCGGGCGCCGTCGCTGGCGGCCGCGCCGGAGCCGGAGCCGCCGGCCATGGAGCTCGCGCCGCCGGAGCCCGCGTTCATCGCGTCGAAGTGCGCGCTCATGTACTCGACCGTCCTGCGCACGTCCGACAGCCGCACGTGCATCGCCTCCCACCAGGGCCGACCCTTGGCGTCGTCCGGCAGCTGCACGTCGGAGTACTTGCACGCGTTGTAGAAGGCCGCGACGGCGATCGTGCGGCTGTTGCAGAGCAGGCAGAGCTGCGTGTTGACGCTGTCCGTCACGAAGGCCCAGGCGGCGTTGCGCAACCGCTTGTTGTGCTCCATGCCGTAGCCCTTGAGCATGTCGAAGAGCTGCCGGTGGGGAGACTCGACAGTCAGGTCGAAGCAGAGGGTCTCCAGCAGCACGTCCTCGTTGTACAGGATGCAGTCGCGCCAGCGCCAAAAGTCCTTGCTCTGCTCGTCGATGATCAGGTTGGGATTCTTCTGCGCGACGCGGCAGCAGGCGAGCACGATCTCCTTCATCTTGCGGCAGGACTCTTCGACTTTCGTGGCCAGGAAGAGCGCGGTCGCGGCGCTCTGGTAGTGGTGCAGTTTGGGGATGCCGTCGCGGGCGGTTTTGAGGCTGGCACGCATGAGGAAGCGCTGGAAGAAGATGGCCGCCGTGCTGAGCGTCAGCTGCGGCAGCTTGAGCAGTATGCCGACCTGGACGATGAAGTTGACGCCCTTCGCGCGCAGGTCCTTCTCCTCAGCCTGCGTCATGCCGTCCTGGATGCTGGGCGTGTTGGCCAGCTCGGCGTCGGTGAAGAGCCATTGCGCCTCCTGCTCCGCGAGCACGCGGTTGGGCGACTTGGGCCGGTGTCGTGCGGCGGGGTGGGAGGGCGGGAGGTGGCGGATGTTCGACGGCCGGTGCATGTCGGGCATCACGGCGGCGGGCGCCTTGGAGGGCTGGCTGGAGGGGATGTTTTTTTCGGCGATCGGAGATGGAGGCGCGCGGAATCGGTCGATTGCCCTTCGTCTCGCGGCGCGGCGCTGCTGGGCGGGCGGTCGTCGGTGTGAGTGCCTCGCTGGCTCGTTTGCGTGGGGGGAAGGGATCAGGGGACCTTGAGGCCGTGGTTCATTGCGCGAGAGGTTGTTATTCACATTGGGCGAGGCGGGCGGCGGAGGGCTCGAGGCCGCGGCGATGCAGGCGGGTGATGTCAGGTATCGGCGGGCACTGGATGCAGAATGCGCTGGAGCGATGGCAAAGTCGCGATCGAGCTTGTCCGTCGCCCATCGGATCGCGCCACCGCCCGAGCCACCGGCGTCGAGTCACTGCGAGCCCTGCGCCACGCCTGCTGCCACTCCAGAGCTTGTGTCACGTGCACGCCCGCCCGCCGGCAGAAAAGTGAGGAGGGGCACGCTGGCGCAGGCTGGAAGCGCAGTGGCCGGCGGCGTGTGTTGCGATCGCTTCAGCAGTCAGCAGTTCAGTCCAGTCACCCATCCACCACAACACCTCCTTCGGCACAGCTCAGTCAAGATGCCTTCCGGAATGGGCTGTACGTGGAACATAGCGCATCACTCGTACGATTCCAAGCGTGCTAATCAAACACAGCGGGTACCAACCCGATTCACAACAAGAAGCCGAAGAAGAAGGTCGTCGAGGAGGATGACGAGGACAAGGCCTACAAGGCCAAGATGCAAGCTGGTACGAAGCGATCCTGAAATGGCGCTCTGGTCAAGATGATACTGACCCATCTCTCACAGAGAAGAAGGCTCGCGAGGAGATGGCCAAGAAGGCCGGCGGCAAGGGCCCTCTGAACACTGGCAGCCAGGGCATCAAGAAGAGCGGCAAAAAATAAGCGATGCGATTGGACAAGAGGAATGGCTACACGTGTGCGGAAAGGCATGAGATATTTGTCCGGAAGCACACGACGGCAACACGGCGTTTAGCGCAAGGGAATACCATCTTCGAGCTTAGACAAGACAAGAGGCGCCGCGCTTTGAATGATATCCACATTTGATGACCACTTGTATTAGCTTCCTGATCTTGCAGTGGCTTTGTCTTGGTGGTCATCGAGTCACTGTACGGACGTACGAGACCAAAACTGCGCTGACATTCCCTGCAACCACTTCAAGAACGCTATACAGCATTCAAGAGTGATCACGTATTATCGCAGGAGTGCATTTGATCTAGTCGTGAAAAACATTCTTCAGTTCGGTCAGGTTTGGAGCGCGAGAGACACAGCCTGGTACATGAAGCATCTTGGCAACGTCGAACGGACATGGAGGGGCATGGAGGGGTACGATCCGGATGGTGAAGTGTACCTCGAGCGGGCAAGGCAAGACATGGGCTCGGGGAGATGCTTTTCATAAATCGATTCACAAGCCACACAAACAATGTACCTGATGATCGTATCATGTCCCACCGCGAAGACCCCGATCTTCAGGGCATGCAAGTGGTAAGTAGCTACGTCAATCCGGGTCCACTTAACCATCCAAACTGTTTGCTCCAACCTCATCTCCCACGAACTTCCTTAAGATCTCGGAAGGCATCAACGTCTCATTTTAAGCTTCTTTCAAACTAACTCATTCAACACCAACCATGACCGACACCCGCCTCCGCGTCGGCGTCCTCGGCGCCGGCGAAGTCGCCCAAGTCATCCACCTCCCAACCCTCGCCCTGCTCTCCCACCTCTACACCGTAACCGCCATCTGCGACATCTCCGAGAAAGTAAGAATCGATCAATCCACCTCCAACGCCCCAAGGTCCCCCCCTCGCTAACGCTCGAACAACAAGACCGCCCGCCACGTCGCCACCAAATTCCACATCCCCACGCACACCACCTCCCCTTCGACTCTCATCTCCTCCCCCCAGACCGACCTAATCCTCAACCTCACCTCCGACGCCGCCCACGAGCCCACGACCATCGCCTGCCTCCGCGCCGGCAAATCCGTCCTCCTCGAGAAACCCCTCACGCTCTCGCTCCCCTCCGCGCAGCGCATCCTGGCCGCGGAGCGCGAAGCGCCGAACGGCGCGCGCGTCTTCGTCGGCTACATGCGGCGGTACGCGCGGTCGTTCACGCAGACGTTCCTGCGCGAGGTGGCGGGCATCGAGAGAGTGCTGTACGCGCGCGTGCGGGATTTCAGCGGGCCGAATGGCAAGTTCGTTGCCGAGAGCGGGACGTTTCCGATCAAGGGCACGGGGGATGTGCCGGCGGAGGTTGGGAGGGAGGGGGAGGAGAGGTTGAGGGTGTTGTTGGGGGAGGCGTTCGAGGGGCGCGAGGTGACGGATGAGAGGAGGCGGTTTGCGAGGTTCTTGGGCAGTCTGGGCTCGCATGATATTTCGCTCATGCGGGAGGTGTTGGGTTTCCCGGAGAGTGTTGGGGGAGTGAGTGCGAACGAGCCGTTTTACAGCGCGATTTTTAACTACAGGAATCGCAAGGGGGGCAAGGAGCCGTTTAGTGTGACGTACGAGAGTGGGATTGATGGCGTGCCGGAGTTTGATGCGCATTTTGCGGTTTACGGGGAGAAGAAGCGGATGATGATCAAGTATGACAGCCCTTATGTGAAGGGGTTGCCGATCAAAGTTACGGTGCAGGAGGTGAATGCGGAGGGCGAGATGGAGACGAGGGAGGTGCTGGGGAGCTACGAGGATGCGTACACGGCGGAGCTGAAGGAGCTGTATGAGTGTTTGAGGAATGGGAAGGAGATCAAAACGTCCGCGGAGGATGCGATGGAGGACTTGAGGCTGTATGATTTGATGTATGAGAGGTGGGAGAAGGAGAGGGCGTGATTGATTGATTGAATCGATCTGGAGATATGAGCTAAGACGGAGTGAAAGTGGGAGATGAAGGAAGACGGTGTGAGGGTGAGGGATGGTTCGATGCAATGAAATCACACGAAATGAAACGACACGATTTCTCGTATGACCCTGAGCGTTGACGATCAAGATGGTATGTTTCGTTGGCATTGGGTCGCTGGGCCAACACCCCTTGATCGATGTTTCCAGTAGTTTATCTCCAGTAGGCAACATGCATGAAGCGGCCTATCTTTGGCCGTTATCGTGCCACGATTGAAGACGCGCCACTTGGCTGACGCCGCGCGAGATGCAGCCCTGCCAGCCGCAAGGACTTCAGAATCAAGGCGATGGTACGATCAGATAAAAATCTTGCAAGCTCCAAGGGAAACCTGTCGACGATTACCCACTCCGCTATCGGTGGCGGATCTACCGTCCGCGGGCTGAGATAGCCGCATAGGGCTTGCAGAGAGACGAGAGACGAGAGTTCTCGACAGAACGGGACCTGATATGGAGGATAAACAGCGGGACATTGATTTCCGAGAGGATCATAAAGACGGCGGCAGCAAGGTGTGGCGAGGCGAAGTTGCGGCGGACAACAAACTCCCTTAGCATCCATCGCGAGGTGGGCGGTTGAGGTTGAGGAGTCGGGCGGCGAGGGCGGGTGCAAGCGCGGCGCGACAGGCGGTGTCAACGTGGCGCAAGACGAGCGAAGAGTACCTGCAGATGCCGGCCTCAGGCTTCAGGGTCCATCTCTAGCGCAGGCCAACCCGCCGCGCAGCGAATCGAACCATTTTCAAAATCGCCCCCGGCGGCGCCAGCTTCATTTGCCAGGACGGAGGCAGAGAGTTAGCGGCACCTCCTCGCGCTGGTTGTATATCCTCTCCTATTGTTCCCGTAGTGTTTTCTCCTCCTCCTCCAACATTCCCGATTTCCTCTCTCATCTTCCCCTCCGCGACCCACGGCGAAACCTCGCGCCTTCTCTCCCATACCAACCCCACCTCCGCCCATTGTTTGAATCCCCTCCCCCTCGCACACCGCATTCGCTCGAGAAAAATCGCCTGCACGCGACCACGCATCCCTCACCACCCACCACCCGCACACACTCACACCCACCACACATCATGTCTGAGAGGCCCCAGAATGTCGGCGTTAAGGCCATTGAGCTTTACGTCCCCAGCCAGGTAGGTTTGATCCAGCCCGCGATTTTGGCATCCAGCGGCCTGGGTGGCTGACGGAACGCCTGCAGTGCGTCGACCAAGCAGAGCTCGAGAAGTTCGACGGCGTCAGCCAGGGCAAGTACACCATTGGCCTCGGCCAGACCAAGATGAGCTTCTGCGACGACAGAGAAGGTGAGTGCAACGAGCATTCCAACAATTTCGCGCCCAACATTCAGCGCCAACTGACACGACAACACAGACATCTACTCCATCGCCCTCACCACCGTCTCCTCCCTCCTCAAGAAATACAACATCGATCCTAAATCTATCGGCAGACTCGAGGTCGGCACCGAGACCCTCCTCGACAAGTCCAAGTCATGCAAGAGTGTGTTGATGCAGCTTTTCGAGCCCTCGGGCAACACCAACATTGAGGGTGTGGACACCGTCAACGCTTGCTACGGCGGCACCAACGCTCTTTTCAACGCCATCAACTGGGTCGAGTCCTCCGCCTGGGACGGCCGCAACGCCATTGTTGTCGCCGGTGACATTGCCCTCTACAAGAAGGGTGCCGCCAGACCCACTGGTGGTGCTGGCTGCGTTGCCATGCTCGTCGGCCCTGACGCTCCCCTGGCTTTCGAGCCTGGTCTTCGCGGCAGCTACGTCAAGCACGCCTACGACTTCTACAAGGCCGATCTCACCAGCGAGTACCCCATCGTTGACGGCCAATTCTCCCTGCAGTGCTACACTGAGGCCGTCGATGCCTGCTACAAGGCCTACAACGCCCGCGAGGAGACCCTTAAGAGCAAGCTGAACGGCCACGCCAACGGAAACGGTGTGCATGCCGAGAAGGAGGCGCCTATGGACAAGTTCGACTACATGTGCTTCCACGCCCCGACCTGTAAGCTCGTCTCCAAGAGCTACGCCCGCCTCTTGTACAATGACTACCTCGCCAACCCCGAGAACCCCATCTTCGCCGAGGTCCCCGCCGACATCAAGAACCTCACCTACGAGCAGACCATCACCGATAAGACTGTCGAGAAGACCTTCATGGCTCTCGCCAAGAAGCGCTTCGCCGCCCGCGTCCAGCCCTCCATCCAGGTCCCCACCATGTGCGGCAACATGTACTGCGGCAGCGTCTACGGCTCGCTTGTCTCCCTCCTCGCCAACGTCTCCTCCGCCGACCTCCAGGGCAAGCGCGTCGGCATCTTCTCCTACGGTTCCGGTCTTGCTGCTTCCATGTTCTCTCTGCGTGTCCGCGGTAGCACCGAGGAGATCGCCTCCAAGGTTGACCTCCACTCTCGCCTCGACGCTCGCCGCACCGTCGCGCCCGAGGTCTACGACGAGATGTGCAACCTGCGCGAGCAGGCCCACCTCAAGGGCAACTATGAGCCCAAGGGTGCGACCGACACTCTCCTCCCTGGTACTTACTACCTGACCAAGGTCGACGAGATGTTCAGGCGCAAGTACGAGATCAAGCAGTAGATTTTTTGAAAGATGCTTGATTTAGGGGCATTATTGCATGATGGAGTTAATTCATGGCTACAAAAGGGATGGGTACCTTTTATTAGATAAAGAGGTCTCGGACGAAATAAACTTACGTTTCTAATGTCAACATTGAAGCCATTGCTGTGTTTCGGCTTGTGAATGTTCGAGAAGCTTTTGTGTAACGAGGTACGAATCAGACGTAAACTGCGTGACGACCAATTCTGATGTGAGACCTCACCAAGAAGACAAGGCACGCACGACACGTAATATCTTGACAACTCTGGGCCACGAAGATCGCATCGCCGCGCCCTTCAGGCAGCACACAGGCCGAGGCCGACGAATGCTGCTGTGGTGGTGTTCGCCGTCGGAGCTCGCCGCCAGGCCTTTCACTCCACACTCCAAGCCAGACGTCCAGACCCACCTCCAGCCAATCGCCCGCTATCGTCACCTATCAACATTACTACACGCCCCGAGCGCCATGTCTATACATATTCTTACCCCTGCCCTTCGATTTCCGATACAGCCTTGAGATTTTTTGTTTCCTCCCATCACCACTTTCGTTTAAATGACTCTTTCTGAAAATCTGAACAACGCTTCGACGCCTGCTCGTCCGAGTATGGCTCTGCGGAAGACGGTTTACGTCGGTCCGGTGATTCAATGCAAGTCTCTTAGCGAGTTGGATGTTTGTCTGAACGGAGCTATTGGTGTTGATGAGGATGGGACGATCGCTTGGGTGACTCGTGAGCAGCCTGTTGGATTGGGGGAGGAATGGCAGGAGGCGAGATGGATTTATTTGGGCGAGAACGATTTCTTCTTTCCTGGATTCATTGGTGAGAGCAGACGAAACCACAAAGCTCTTTTGACAAAAACGAATGCTAACGATCTCTAGACACCCACATCCACGCCTCCCAATACCCCAACGCCGGCGTCTTCGGCAAATCCACCCTCATGGACTGGCTCGACACCTATACCTTCCCTCTCGAATCCTCCTTCGCCGACCTCTCCGTCGCGCGTCGCGTCTACTCACGCGTCGTCGCCCGCACCCTCTCCCACGGCACCACCACCGCCGCCTACTACGCCACCACCCACGTGCCCGCCACCAACCTCCTCGCCTCCATCTGCCTGCAGCGGGGCCAGCGCGCCCTCGTCGGCCGCGTCTGCATGGACCGCCTCAGCCCCCCTACCTACCGCGACGAGTCCCCCGCCGCCTCCCTCGCCGCGACCAAGTCCTGCATCGCGCACATCCGCGCCCTCGACCCCACCTCCTCCCTCATCACGCCCATCATCACCCCGCGCTTCGCCCCCTCCTGCACCGCCGAAACCCTCTCCGCGCTCGGCGCCCTCGCGCGCGAAGAGGACCTGCCCACGCAAACGCACATCTCCGAGAACGCGTCCGAGATCGCGCTCGTGCGCGAGCTCTTCCCGTCCCACCCCAGCTACGCGGCCGTCTACGACGCCCACGGCCTGCTGACGCCGCGCAGCATCCTCGCGCACGCGGTCCACCTGTCGGCCGACGAGCGCGCGCTGCTCAAAGCCCGCGGCGCGAAGGTCTCGCACTGCCCCGCGAGCAACGCCGCCTTGACCTCAGGCCGGTTGAGGGCGCGGCAGCTGCTGGACGAGGGGATTGATGTGGGCTTGGGCACGGATGTCAGTGGGGGGTACACGGCGAGCGTGCTGGCGGAGGCGCGGGAGGCGGTGTTGTGTAGTCGGCATGTGGCGATGGAGGGGGACGAGAGGGCGAAGTTGGCGGTCGAGGAGGGGTTGTGGCTTGCGACGAGGGGTGGGGCGAGGGTTGTGGGGTTAGAGGGGAGGGTAGGTGGGTTTGAGGTGGGGATGGAGTGGGATGCGCAGTTGGTTCGGTTGGGTGGAGTGAGGGAGGATGGGGAGTTGGGTGTTGACGGGGAGGAGGAGGAGGAGGGGTTGGTGGAGGTTTTTGGAGGGGAGAGCTGGGACGATAAGGTCGCGAAGTGGGTCTATACGGGAGACGATCGGAATACGGTTGCGGTTTGGGTTAAGGGACGGTTGGTGCATCAGAGGAAAGGTTTTGGGAGGGTGAAGGTTGTGGAGGGGGTTGAGAAGTGAGTTTGATGCGGATTTTTAGTCGGATGGGCCGAATTATTTCTACTGGGTTATTACCAAAGCTCTTAGAGCTGGACCGTGTCAATCCGTCCGCCAATTTCGCCCTCCCGACTCAGCGGACCTTCCGCCAACCGCTTGCTCAGAGTGGCAAGGATGTCTTCGAAACCTTGGCCTGGCGCCTGCTCGACTTGCGTGATTAGGGCGCCATGGAGGGCCTTAAGAGCGTCCCATTTCGCGGCGGCGATTGTGTACGCAGAGCTTTCTGCGTCTCCGCGACCGCCAACCAGATTTGCGAACGTCTGAGGGGGCTTAATGAGGTACGGTAAAGTGTACTCGAGCGCGGGCGGGCTTAAAATTGCGAGGTGGCCGGATGCCGGTGTTGCAATGACTGCTGACGGCATAGTGAGAGACGGTTTCGGGGACCAGCTTGCTGTGATTACAGAATGCAAACAGTTGATCGCTGCAAGTGCGAGATCTTTGAGCGCGACAGTGTCAGCGTGGGTTGTGATATCGTTCCAGAAGCTCGCGTTGTTGGCAAGGTAATTCATGTAAAGTGCACGTGCTGCTGCAGCTTCCAATTCTTCCTGTGCGCTAAGTTCGTTGGGTAAAGGCGATGTTGGAGGGAATGTAATGATCTTCTTCGGAGGGCCGTGGAAGATTGTTGCGAGAGTGTTCAGTGCATCTGGATTGCTGGCTTTCGACGGGATAAGTGACAACGGACTTGTAGCCCAGGCTGCCTGACCCTCAGCGCTTGGCAATAGAGAAATCCGAGGAAGACTCGCAAGGAGGTGGAGGTCATGTTTGGGGGACTCTGCGTGAGCCCATCTTGATGATGACAGCGTCAGTGCGTTCATCAGCCGATCGTTGACTTGCTTTGGCATTGAAGACGCTTGGAAGTGCCTGGGGTAAAGCGAAGCGTAGGTGGCGATGTAGTTCGCAGACGGCCCGTAGAGGAACATGGACCCCATGAAATCCGCCTCTTCGCCCGATTGCAGATAGATGTTCGTCGTCCGCTCGTGTAGCCCCTTTGCTGTGAGGTAGTCTAGTGCTGGAGAAGCCTCGACAGTCGGCGTTGGTGTCTCCTTCTCAAGCATCACATCCAGAAGCTCGGCAAAGAAATCGATCAGACACCGATACATCAGCACGTCGTCGGTGTAGTCCACCATGTGCAACGCAGCAAATTCCAACAAGCCGAGCCCGGAAGCGACCCCAAACGACCCCTCCACATCCGCATGATGGCTCTTCGCCACCGCAGCCCAATTCATACTCGCCACCGTAGGCAACCACTCCAACAGCCTCGCCTGCGCCAACGTCTTCTGTTTTTTGCTCAGTCTCAACGCCCTCGCTTCCAATCCGCAAGCCTCAAACAGCGTCCCGTAAACATTCCGATCCCCAAACACCCGCTTCCAAACCAACCCCTGCCCGCCCGTCGGCACATGCTGGTCCAGGTCGTCAAACACCTCACGGTCGACTCTCAGCAGATCAAGCAGCACCCTCGAAGCGTGCTTCGCGACACCCGTGTCAGGCGAGCAGAGCCACAGCCTGACGAGCGCGAGAACGACCTCCGGCTTCGCCGCCACGCTCGCGGCATCGCCGGCGTTGACGCTCGCTTTGTCCAGCAGCGCGAGCATCAGGCGGTTGAAGGGCAGCATGACACCCTCGGGCGCGTCGAATCCGACATCTAGGCCGGTGGCGAAGTCGACGGGTGGGTCGAAGGCGAGGACGTCGGAGAAGGCGAAAGGGCCGAGAAGGCGAATGAGGAGATTTACAGCGGGCGCGGGGTTCTGCTGGATCGTTTGGAGGAGAGATGAGAGTTGTTGGACGAGAGAGAAGGTTTCCGCTTTGCTTAGTTGCTCTGGCAGGACGAGGTCGGCTTCTTCGAAGAGTCGGGCGTCGATGGCGACGGTTGTGGGATTCGCCTGGAGGTCGGCCAGGTGCGTATGCAGGCGGCTGGCGATGGGGTTCTGCGCCATTTTCGTGTGTGTCGAGTCTGAGGGTCCTCCCGAAATATGGCGACAACCTTCTTCAGAGGTCGTTAAAGGTCACAAGTGTCTGCCTTGTCGTTACAGTGTAGCGTCAGGAAGGTGGAGCGCGGCAAGTCCCGTAGAAACGAAGCTTTCACGTGACTAGAGGCATTCCATCAAATATTTAGCATTGCTGCGCTATTAAGGTGAAATGAAAACGGGGAAAAACGGAATAACACCATGAAATGACAAGAGAGTGATTGTATAGCTATTGGCGATAGAGCATGTCTCTGTTGCATTGAGTACTGCACTATGCTATAAACACCTTTCATGTTCCCAATGCGGCCAAAGCTCGCA
The DNA here is from genome assembly GCA_022813125.1 of Septoriella neoarundinis. Classification (NCBI taxonomy): domain Eukaryota; kingdom Fungi; phylum Ascomycota; class Dothideomycetes; order Pleosporales; family Phaeosphaeriaceae; genus Septoriella; species Septoriella neoarundinis. The sequence goes on along the minus strand of JAKLND010000009.1, from coordinate 55,007 downwards.
GATGCACATGCAGCAAGAACTTTTTCTGGTTTGGTTTTCAGTAAGTTTCGTTCATCGTTCATAAACAACGCCATCGCTGGTGCTGGGCATCCAATACTCCAACTCCAGACATCGTTTGCTTCCTGAGCTGCCGCCCAACGAACAGCGTCCGACCCAACGTCCTGGAGGACTCCGCGACTGTGGCAAAATGCTAAATCCATCACTGCTTAGAGACATTTCCTAGTTGGCCTTGGGAGTGACCTTGATCAGCTGCTCGACGTTGCGAAGCATGTCATCGACGTCGTAAGCGGCAGACGCTTCGCCGTATACACGGACGGCATCCTCAGTGCCAGACGCACGAACGAAGCAGCGACCGTTGCGGTACTTCTCGACGAGCACGTCAATCTTGTCCTGCATACCTGCAGGCTTCTCGAGCTTGCGCTCGGCAGTACCAGGAACCGTAGCGTAATCGCTCTTGTCAGGGACGAGGACCTTGATCAACCTGTTCGGCATGTCCTCGTAGGTGGCTGCCCACTCCTTGACAGTGTACTCCTTCTGAGCGAGGATGACTTCGACGAGAAGCATGTCGGAGAGAGCGTCGCCAACAGTCTGGTTGATAAGCTCAGTCAGGGCACGAAGAGTGGTCAAAGCCTCGAGCTCAGCAGGCGATTGCGGCTCTGCCTTGCGGATCTTGCGCTGAGCGTTCTGCGAGAACAACACAGTGCCGTGGCCATTGGCCTCGAAATAGACACCAATGTCGTAGCGGCTTGCGACATGGTGGAGGTGCTTGACACCTGTAGGTGTGCACTCAACCTTGAGCTTCAATACATCCTCAATGTACTTCGTGCTGGCGCCGTTGGCGTACGCAGTCTGAACCACAGCGAGTTGGAGGTCCTCTTCAAGACCAGCCTTCTGCACGAGCTCACGGATGAAAGTGGCGGCCAGAGTGGCGATGCGGTCACCGTCCAGGAGCCTGAAGATGCTGCCCTCCTCATGAAAGTAGTAGAGGACACGGTCAGCATCACCATCGTAAGAAGCCCAGCGATCGAAAGGTTTGCCGTTGAAGCCTTCAGGTGCCCGCTGGCCAGATTTCACGAAGTCAGCGCCGCACTTCTCATTGAGGATCTCTGGCTTGTCGATACGATCGTTCGCGACATTCACCTTCAGGCCACCAGATGGGTCGTCTTCTTTTGGCATGTACTTGAGGAACTCTTTCAGGGCCACGGCACCGACACCGTTCGCACAGTCAACAGTGAGAGATCCAGTGGGTTTGTCGTGGCGCATGGCGGTTTTGTATGCTTCGCTGAGCTTCTTGTAGTAGCCCTCGACTGAGACCTCGCCATAAGGGTGTGCATCGTTTTGGGTGTTCGTAGCGCGGGTGAGGTAGTGCAGCTGGGGCGTGGTAAGAACACCGTAATCGGTGTATTGAGAGCCGGTAGCCTTGAGAGCATCAACCAAAGCATCAACAAGCGCCTTGCCGGAAGGACGGGTGTCGCGGGCGATGATAACATTGGCTGGAATGTCAGAATCCACGCCGAGGTCCTTGGCCGCCTTTGCGTACGCTTCCGCCATCTCTTCGCTGGGAGTGTTCGCCAGTGTGGTAGCATAGCTCTCCCACGACTGCTCCAGCATGTCCCCATACGGGTCGACCAGCTTAACACCGTTGTCCTTTGCAGGGTTGTGGGAGGCAGTGATCATCACACCGATAGCCTGGCCCTTTAGTTTTCGCGAGCGGAGGGCAGCGAGGAGACCGACGGAGTAAACGACCGGGTCCAGAAGGTCGGCGTTCATGCGGAAACCAGCAGTACCATACACGAAAGGCTTCGCGCCGGTGGGACGAGGATGCGACTTGGCCGCCGCGGCGACAGCATCGGCGTACTGGTCGGGCATATTGAAGGCGATGAGAGAAGGAAAGGAAGAGAAGACGGCGGCGCCCGAGAATAAGTATGCTGAGGCTGGAATGCAGCAGGGACAACGCAATCCCCCAGCAAGACCACGGCAGATCACAAGGGCCCAGAGCTTCGGCCTTTATGTAGCTCTAATGCAGGTCCCAATGCGGCTGGCGGAATCCGGCAACGTGTTCGCGGAGCGTGCGGAGCTGCGTGCGAAGTGGTGAAGGGGTTGTCAGACCCGAAGGGTGTGCTCGCGGAGGACAAGAGGTGTGAGTATTGGACTGGAAGGTCAAGGCGGCGAGGCGGGCAGGGGAGGGTGGGCGGACAGGCGAGTCACGAGCAAGAGACGAGACGACCGACGTAGCCAGCGAGGCAGCCCACTTCGCCCACCCAGCAACCTCAAACCCCACGTTCTCGTGTCGCAGCAGCCCACAGCCCACCACGTCCGGGACGGCTCGGTCGCATCCGCGCCTTGGCCGCGCGGGCTGTCTGCGGCAAGCGCGTCTTGCCCGATCGGGTTGTAAGTGAACTGCGGCTTTCTCGGGTCACGGGGCATCGCGACTTCACATTGCGCATCTACTACGGCGTACTCGGAATATCACGACAATGAAGGCCCCTTCGACAGCGCTGTTGCGCACCTTCTCGCCTCTGTGGCGTTCCGAGGCCACCACCACTTCCGCGCGCGGCTGCATCGCCCAGCAGCAACACGCAGACTTCTCCTCCACACCCGCGAACCAGGCCAGGAACAAAAGAGCGGGACCCAAGAAGGACCCAAGAATTAGTACGAACGCGGCTTACTTGAAACTCGGAGAATCAAAGCGCTGACTGCAGTCAACAGCCCAAATCAGATACCACCTGCAACATCCTCTCACACCCCGACCTTTGCGCTTCTCTCGGTAAGCCAATGCTGTCTTCCGACTACATTTGTAGCAGCTCACTGACTGCACACCCCTGTAGTAACCGCGCGCTCCGTCACTGGACGATCCATCGTGCATGGCAACTCTACCAATTCAAACTTCGCAACAAGCAACAATCCGATCTCGAGAAGCAGTACCAGAGCATGGCAAACGCATGCGAGGCGCTTCGCCTCATCGACAACCAGGGTCTCACGGCTGAGGAGAGATTGAAGCTCGGCGAGGGCGAGGCAGAGGGCAACAAGATGGGCAAGCTGTACAGGATCGCGATGCAGAAGAAGGGTATCTGGGACGGCGTGCCAATTGAGTATGCGAGGATACAGACGGACACGCCGCCCAGGGATGGCTGGAACCATGCTTGGACGAGGTGAATGAGCTGAAAGCTTTTGAGGACTACAACTTGTACAACTGTATCATTATCCAGATCGCTATTTTGAGCTCATGAAGTCACTAGCACAATGCTCTTAACGGGGAGTTGGAGAAACGATGCTGATGATTGAAGGTCTTGAATTTTTCATTGCTTTCTTCCATTCATTAATTGAAGCTCATGGCCGTACCCGGCATCACACACAGCATGTAGAAGACGGCTCTTTTTACCACCTGATGGCTTTATCTGCACATGCTCCCAAGTCGCGGTCCCAGCTCGCGAGATATCCCTTTGGATCTTCCGCTCAATTCTTCAGGGTCAGAACCTCACCGACTGGTGGCAAGTCCATGCAGTGGGCCGCATTCCAGAGAAACTGCAGCTTGCCACGAATCTCAGCATTCTCGAACCGCTCAGCCATGATCCGCTCGTGGATCGTCGTGCCTGGCACGATGTAGTCCGTCCACATCTCTATGTCCAACCATTCCTCATCGACGGAGTCATAGAAGCTCGCGTGTTTATGGGCCTCTTCGTCAATGTGTGAGAATTTGACACCCTCGTCATGCTCGGCAAGATGAAATGTCTTGTACGTGATAGTGTAACGGTCGGTCCTGTCTACGACGTAGATCTCGTTGAAGATAACAAGTCTGAGCGGCGGACGAGTCAAGTACATCCTTCTCCATGAGCCTGTCTTCCCAAGACGATCCTGAAGGAGGGTTCGGACAGATTTGTAGTCTCGGCCGATGTACAAGTCGTCCGTCAGCAAGTCAAGAATCGGACAGACATCCCCAAACTCATGAAATCCGATCGAGTTCAGCTCGTTCGCGTCAATGCCATCTGAGTTGTAGGGTGACAAGGCAACCTGTCTCTTATGTGCTGGCACCTTCTGCTGATCGCACCGAGCCGGAACCGGGACAGGCAGCAAGAACAACTGCTGCTGTAGCTTACGCGAGCCGGCGACGAAATCGCGGAAGCGGCGGTTGACACCTGATGCGACGACAAGGTCGAAGAAAGGGAGCTCAGCAAGGATCGCTTCGAAGAGCTCAGTGGTTCCAAAGACGAGATCCATGGCGTTTCTGGTTGATTGGGTAGCCGGAGGTTGATCGTTGATGGTAACAGTCTTAAGGGCCTGGGTCGTCGCGTCCGCCTGGCTGCTGTTAGCGTTTGTCATTTCGGGATGGATCTCTGACGGCTGGCAACATGCCTCTGTTGACTCTTTGCCTTTGGCAGGTTCTGTGGCGTGGTCCGCCATGACGATGTCGTCGGAGTGTATTGATCGGAGAAGGAGGCAATGTGCGCGGTGCGAGCCGTTGATGTAGACGGTCACGTTGCGCGCTGCGGATTTCGTTGTCAACAAGTGAAGAAGCGACGACAGGCAACAAACACAAGCAAGCTTGGCGGGTTGCCGAGTGACTGCGGGCTTGTGACCTAGAGAACAGACCTCACTCCTGATTGCCTGAATTGGAAAGTCTTCGCTTACGATAGCCTTTCACTCACGAGCACTTTTACAGCAGAACAATAAACCAATCAGTCACTGTCTTTTCATCATTGAGCAGTGACTGCAAATGACTAGCGACCGAAATGTCTTCGCATCAGAAAGCTTCAGGAACGGAGGGCGTGCTCTACGTGTTCTGTCCACCATCTTTCCCAATCAACTACCTTCCCGGTTCGCCTGGCTTCCTCAGCAGCAAAAACGGCTGCATGAGATCTCACGACCTCCTCCAGAGTGCAGCCAACGTACGCCGTCTGCGAATCATCAACACTCATTTTACCCATTTTGACCGCGGCAACAGCCTTCGCGAACTGGGCAGTGAGACCATCGTCTCCGCCTCCATGATGCGAGTTCTTAGGTACTTCGGGATGGACCACCTTGGTTTGGTCATTCGTAAAATCGTGAATTGTGATGCTCTTGCTGTCATAGTAGATTTCTCCAGCCGTGCCGTAGATCCGGCCCCTGCGCTCGCACTGAGCCAGCGTCTGCGCTATCATGTGGAAGTTGGCACTCTTCGCCTGCCCGTTCGGACCGTCTTTCCATTCCAATGTGACGAATTGATCGTCGACGACGTCGTTGTCGCTTTCGAACACGCATCGCCCGTACCAGGGCCTCGACTCGATGTCGTGGACCGGTGTGCCCTTGTCGTAGTCGGAAGCCAACGAAGCCAAGAGCTCCTTATCTGCTTGCTCCGTTTCACCGCGAGCCAATAGTACCTCGATCTCGGGATTGACGATATCCACAGGCCATTTCGCGTTGCCTTTGGCTAGGTGCCTCTCGCGGTAGATTCGGAGCGCAGAGTATGTGCAGCTTGAGTTGATCGAACACTCCGTACAATTCTTCGCTTCACCAGCCTCCTTCGGTTTCCTCGATCGCTTGAACTGCTTCAGCGAGCCAACGGAAGATATCGTCGCCGGCAAATGAGGCGTTCGATCTTTGGCTTCCAGCGGCGAGCAGAGCATCCAAAGAATGAAATCAATATCATGGCAACTTTTCGTCATAAGGCTCGGCGCCGAGATGGATTCTTTCCTCCAGTTGCCGCGGACGTACGAATGTGCAAAGTGCCAATAGCCGACAGGCTCGGTGTGCTCGAGGGACAAAATGTCACCGATGACTTTCTTCTCCCGCACAAGATGTCGGAGTAGCATGTTGTGAGGGCTGTAGCGAAGAACGTGGCCTATCGCGAAGATTGACTTTGGACCTGATTGGATCGATTGTTGGATTCGGAGACAGTCACTTAACGTCGTCGCCAGTGGCTTCTCGCACATGATGTGGAGCCCCAAGGGACCAAGGGCAGAGGCGACTTCTACATGCTGATGGTCTAGAACACAGATGAAAGCAGCATCAATCTTGCGTGTCGTCGAGATGCCAGCAGCCTCCTCGGCGCGCCTTTGCTGCTCATACACGACATATTCTTTCCACCCTCCAAACTCCTGGCCATCCTCCGGTGCAGAAGAGGGCCAAATATATCTGCGGCCTAATTGCTGGCGCTTGAATGCGATTGGATCAGCTACTGCTGCAACGACTCCTAATTTGGAATCCTGGAGTGCTCTGGCGTACGAGTTGCCTCGAGATCCGGCGCCTATGATAAGGAAGCGAGGTTGTTGGCGGGCATCCGTAATAGATGAATCGACTCTAGAGGAAGCCATGCTCGATGACAATAGCTCTTGGAAACGGCAAAGCAAGCAAAGCTAATGTACAATGTTTACATGATACACTATCGTCAAGGGAGAGGAGGACAAGGAAGGTCCCCGACGTATCAGGCCTCATGTAAGTAAGCAACGTCCGCTCGGCCAACCTTCCTCCAAAAGACATCATCTCGCTGAGGAGGGAAGCTCATGCAGCTGATGCATCGCTGCCGTGAAATGTGTGATATTTAGGTAGCATCACAATACAAACGGCAGCGAGTTTAGCGAAATGACGTCGAACGCTAGTGTGATCCCCCCTCCAAGCATTCGCATCTGTTCTGCACTATCAGAGCTTCTGCAGAGATCGTGATCGTGACGCCTCTGATACGACACTGAAGACTCCATGGAGGCTGATTCGTGGCGACTAGATCACAGGATATTCCCCGAGGCTTATGGTAGCTCACTTGATGCATACTGCCGACGTCCAATCAGGTATAATCAACAATCGGCTGCCACGGCTGGGCAATGTCATCCCATAAGTGATCCCAAGGAAGATCAAGACTGAAGAGGAACTCCGCATCGTCTCCTGAAGGCTGAGTGCCCAATGAAGCTTCTACCGGCTCAATATGGCCTTCGCCACGCGATTCTGTACGAGATGAGTTGGCCCCATCTCGCTGTGACGGGTTCTGGTTAGCAGCTGCGATCCGCTCGATGGACTGTCCACAGGTTTCTATGCAAAGCGCGGCCAAATCCCAATTGTACAGCTCTCGCGCGACCCGCAGATTGCTGAGCATGCTTGAGAGACTTTTGGCTGATGCCCTTTTGGTCTCAACGTGGGGCGATTCAACCACGCATCGGAGAAGTGTTGTGCATGCGGAGACGAGCAAGTGAGCAGTATCTACGACAGTCAGGGCCGCTCGCTGTCAGGTAATGGGAATGGCTGTGCTGCCAGTGACTTACAGGGGAGCCAGAATTGTTGGAATTCTTCTCGCTGCAGTGATGCCACAAAATCTATTACAGCAATGGCAGATTGCTGCAACTCGGCGAAACGATACTGCTTCATTTCTGGTTGCATTTGAGTTTCGTCGCGCAGTGTGATCTACAGCACTATCAGTACTTGCAAGAAGAAAACCCAGCGGTCCACCCACTTTAAATGCCAGCCTTTTCAACATGAGCTTGAGAGTTAAGTAGCAGAAACACAAGCTGCTGTGTCGGCGGAGAACAGTATCATGAACACCGAAGCCGCTGTTATCACCCAAAGAGTCCGAAAGAGTGTCTTCCCATTCGTCGAGAGCGCACTCAATGCGCCGCATGCTTTTCCAAGCTTCTCTATGGTTAAGCTTCAATGAGTATACGAGTGGCAAGATGCTCCCAAGGACACTGGTCAAGCGGCAAAGCTGAAAGAATGAAGCTGACGCGAGCTTGCGGGCATCTGAAGCATCTCTTGCAACGAAAGATGCGAGACTTGGCAACGGCACGTTATAGTTGTCGTTCGCCACATTAGGGGGCGTTCCGTGAGATAGACTGGACCTGGAAGAAGTCAATGCATGTTCCAAACGCAAACACAACATCAGATTCATACCAGTGATCATGAATGAGAACTGCCCACCACACCCGTATCCGGAGGCTTATTTCGCCATTGCTAGCCCTCCATGTGGTTGGGTCACGATGAAGACCATGACTATGTGCAAGACTGACTGTGCGGCCTGCGGTGATGATATTACCAGTCACCTGGTATATGGGTCTTCCGAGCAGGTCTAGGAGAGCGGCATGCACTGTTGTCAACGAAGGCGCCATGAAGTCATCTCTCAAGGCGAGGACTGCCTGGTTCCAAGCAAATTGCACGTCGGGGCGCCGGCGATCGCGTAATACTTCAGAATTGTCCCAGTACGGCAGAGCGACTGCATAAATATCGCACATCAAAGTCGACGATATACGCTTAGGATCTTTGCGCCAAAGTTTCCAGAATGAAGACTCGTCCAAGATCGGAAACTGCGTGTTGACCACGTCGAAGTACCTGCGATACGTCAACATGCTAGTTCGTCGCGCAACACTTAAAAGCCTTACAATTGGATCACAGGCACGTGGAGTTCTCCAAGAACATTTTCCATGATCTCACGCTGGCTTACGCCTGGACTCGATGTAGACTGAAGACCTTTGCGTATCCGCGGTACTGTACGGTACACAATCGACTCATCAAGAGTATTTGATATACGGACATACGGTTGTGCTTCAGCCACATCTGCGACATTTCGTGGAGCCAGGTGGCGCTCCAGCACGTCCAGGTCCTCTGCCATGGTTGGATTGACCATGATCGGAGATGAATCGTCCAGGGTCTGCATCTCACCGAACGACATCTGCACCAGAGACGAATCATGTCTTCTGGGAGAGTCCGTGGTTGCTTGTGATATGGCACTCTCGTGCTGTGAGCTGCGCTGTTGAGTCTGATGTCGACGAATTACCTGTAGTTTCTTCGAATTGAGTCCATGGTCGCATGTTAGAGACTTTCGGCGGCAATATCGACATGGAAGCGTTGGGTCGTCCACATGACAGCGTCCCTTGCGCTGTCGGCAAACAGTACAGGCGGGAAGTTTGTGAGAGCGGTATGGGCGACTTCCGGGAAGCTCACCGGCCTCATGCTGCTCCATGGTCTAACTGATGGCATCGGGGAACTCAAGTCCCACGAGCGGCAACCGCTAGCTTGCGAACGGCACGATTAATGCATGTTCACGAGAATCGCGTACGGATATCTCCGTGATAGGAAGATGTTCGGGCGAAGGCTGAGACTATCGCCGTGTCAATAATGTCTGATAAGACTGTCGAAGGCGCGTTGATTCGGAGATCAGCATTTGCCGCCCGCCAAGCCCGAAACCGTGGCATTTTCCCGAAACCTACCTCACGTACGGTAAACTCTTGCGGCGCTATCTCCTGGCCCCTCAGGTACTCGTCGCCTAGGTTCTAGTGATATCTTGCTCAATCTGCCTTGTTTAGCAGCGGCGTATGTACGAATGACCTTATCGCTATCTTGGTCTATTCCGGTGGCAGCGAATCAATTATTTGATCTGATGGCGCTCGCGCAGAGCGGTTTTCCGTCAACCTTCCGGACCCGACAGGTCTGCGACCCCGTCTTATCAACATTTGGGATGGTTTATAAGTAGGTCTCGAGGGTATGGTAACAGTGGTGTGACGTTTGTATACAACACATCAGATATTTTAGGAGAAATGGCTGCTGAGCTTAACCTCACGACAGAGAAGCTAGATGGCAAAACCATCTCCAGAGAAAAGGGTGTCGAACCATGCCATGTCGGAGAAGTGGCGGAGATCGACGACAAAAAGCTGAAGTTCAAGATCGACTGTTGGCTGATGCCAATATTGTGAGAAATATGTCGAAGCCAGACCATACGCGGCGTTGCTGACGATTCTCAGATGCTTCACGTATGCTTTACAATCGATCGATAAGACCACGCTGTCTTACGCTGCAGTATTTGGAGTCAGAGAGGATACAAACTTGACGAGCTCGGAATTCTCCTGGCTTGGTGCTATATTCTATTTAGGATATATGATTTGGGAATGGCCGACGTCGGTACTCCTCCAAAAACTGCCGCTGGGGAAGTTCCTTGGAGCTTCGGTGAGCCCAATCCAAGATTTCAACGTCAAGCCTGAGTACTGATCGATCACAGGTGATTATCTGGGGAATCGTTTTGACGTGCCATGCCGCAGCGCATGACTTCTCGGGATTGGCCGCTTCAAGATTCTTCCTTGGGGTCTTCGAAGCATCCATTCAACCGGTTACCATGGTCATATTCACCATGTGGTACAAACGCATCGAACAACCATTGCGAATCGGCATCTGGATCGGATGCGCAGGCATCGGATACATAATCGCCGGAATCGCAAGTTTCGGCATCGGACACATCGACGCTGCCCTACCAAGTTGGCGCTACACCTTCATCGTCTGGGGCACCATTACTATTGCTTGGGGCGTCCTGGTTCTATTTTTGCTACCAGACAACCCGGCCTCCGCTAAATTCCTCACTGAGTTCGAGAAAGAGTGCGTGCTAGAGCGCATCAAGGAGAATGAGACAGGCGTGGAAAACAAACACTGGAAAGCTAGCCAGTTCTGGGAAGCATTGACAGATCCGAAAAGCTGGCTTATGTTCCTGTTCGCAGTGGCTAGCAACTCGCCCAATGGAGGGCTCACGACCTTTCAAGGCCTGATCATCCGTGGCCTGGGATTTTCGACTCTACGAACGACCTTAATCCAGATGCCTTCTGGTGGAGTACAGTTCGTGGTTTGCACAGCTGCTTGCTTCGTTGCTTCTTCCTTTGAGAACGCACGTTTTGCCATTATGCTCATATGCTTGCTACCGACACTGGCCGGTGTTGTTGGCATGTGGCTCCTTCCGCAGACCAACCCTACGGACGCCTTGTCTGTCTTTGGATCACGTTCAGCTACACTGCGACATGGTCGTTGTCGATGTCTGTCATCACAGCGAACACCGCTGGTCACACAAAGAAGGCGACGAGCGCCGCAATTTTACTCATCGGCTACTGCCTAGGAAACTTTATCGGCCCCTTCTTCTTCATCAGCGGACAAGCACCCCGATATGAACTTGGAGTCGGTATGATGTTGACATGCATCGCGATTCAGGTCGTTTGTATCCTTTCAACTTGGGCTCTGCTCTGGAACAGAAACCGCAGAAGGGCCGCGGCAAACGCAAACAAGACACATGACTTGCGCGACGGGCAAACTCGTGGTCTCAACGACGAGACTGATCTCGACAATCCCAACTTTAAGGTATGTTCGCAATGAATCTGAAACGAAACAGACTTCGGAAGAACTCATTGACCTAACCACGCGATAGTATGTTTATTGAGCTGTGGTTACCGGAGAATCTTGGAAGCTCCGTTCCCTGGAAGAGCAATATTCCTCTTAAAGGAGCTGACTGGCGGCATAAGTTTGCAGTCGTTCCAAGATTGATTGGTCAGCGGCTTTCACAAAGAATCCCTTTGCGATCGATGAGCTGTAGCTTATATATGAACCGCGTGAAGCGAGACGTCAAACAATTTCTTCATTGCCCCGACTTGGAATTACCACCTCATTCGTTTTAATGGAGAAATGTCCGTGCCAGCATCAAGGTGTCGGCATACCACGCGCGTTGAAGCTCTTCATCGTGGGGAGGCGCCCAAATGAATTGGGTCCCTGGTACGAGCTGACACCTTCCAATTTGGCCTTTGATCCAGCACGGCCGAATTGTGACAGATCGTTCGAGCTTTATGCGGCATGAATGACTGAAGATGGAAAAATCTACTCCTCACATATGGCGAAGAACAAGAAATGTGTGATAAACGACGTCCAACGGCCTCGCTACGAAATTATATGGCATAGCAAATATGGAATCAGGACTGAAACAAATGTTGCTACGTGCTTGTGGCAATTGACACTGGGAAGAGTCCCCCAGGATTGTTCCCGCTGATCTAATACTTATTGGATAGCTAAGCAATTGCGGTCATGAGTTTATGCTTTGTCAGGACTTGCGTGAATGACTCGTCCAAGACGCGAAGCCCTTCCTCGATTTCTTCCTCAGTTACCGTGACCGGAGGCGCCAGCCTGAACACACCACCCATGCCGGGAAGGTTGACAATGTTGCACGAGAGGCCATTCCTCATGGCCGCCTCGGAGACAGCCTGACCAAGATCCGAGCCTGGCGCCTTTGTCGCGCTGTCGGCAATGATCTCAATGCCTTGCAGAAGGCCCCTGCCGCGGATATCACCGATGCACCAAAATTTCTTCTGGAGTTTTTCGAGGCCTGCACGCAGTTGTCTACCCCGATCGGCAGCCTTCTTGCAATAGTCGTCGCGCTCGACGATCTCCAGAACCTTAGCGCCAACTGCGGCAGTGAGAGGATCATTGAGATGAGTTGTAAGCCACAGAAATCCTGCATCTTTGCAACCATTCTCGATCTCCGCTGTTGTGGTGACCGAAGCCAGAGGAAGACCGCATCCAAGAGTCTTCGACAGCGCTAGGATGTCGGGCACAACTCCTTCCTCATTTTCGAAGGCAAACATCTCACCCGTACGGCCAACGCCTGTCTGTGCCTCGTCCATGATTAGAAGCATGCCTCGCTTCTTGCACTCTGCTGCCATTCGGGGAAGGTAGCCTTTGGGAGGCTCAAGGATACCACCAGTTGAAAGTATGGGCTCCATGATGAATGCAGCCAGAGAGCCCACGCTTTGCCTGTCAATCATAGACCATCCGAATTCGAGCTCTGTCTCCCAATCATAGGATCCGTCGGCCTTCTTGAAGGGAGATCGATAACCATACGGCGCAGGGAACGCCAATTGACCCGGCATTGTTGGACCGCCATTCTTACGGCCCGCAGAATATGTGGCGGATCCTGAGCCTTGGGTGAGACCGTGATAGCTTGCGGAGAACGCTACGAGCTCGAATTTGCCGGTATGAAGCTTCGCCATCTTGATAGCAGCCTCAGTGCTTTCCGAGCCAGTGTTGAGGAAGAAGGACTTCTCCAAAGGCGCAGGGAGAACACGGGCAAGTCGTTCCGCCAGCTCCACGACGGGCTCGGTAATCATGTTACTGATGAGGTGATCGAGCTCTCCAACGTACTTGGACACAACCTCCACAATTTCCGGATGAGAGTGGCCAAGCAGAGAGCTCATCTGGCCGGAGGTGAAGTCCAGTATTTGTCTTCCGCTAGCATCTTGGAGCTTGGTGCCTTGCGCCCTTGTTATTATCACCGGAGATGCCGGTACACCAGTATACATAAGGTATTTGTTAGCTCTGGGCCAGAAAGTGTCGACGACATCGAGCTTTGGCGTAGTGTTCGCGATAGTCTCTGTGGTAGACATGGTGTATGTTTGGGAAATGGAAAGATCGATCAAGCGATTGCGATTCACGAGTTCTCATGATTACAGAAACTTGGGACGCGGCCTATAAATGGAAGGTCACCAGGACGGTAACGTGAGCGAGGTTGCACAATGCTGCGTTCTATCTTCCTCACGCGCGGGAAACGTATTCCGAATCTACGGAAAAGTCTTTCTAAAGTTTGTGGCTCTCCGAGCCAGTACTCTATTGGAGATGGTCTTTGAAATGTCTAGAATGGATACTAGTATGGTGACTTGAGCAAATTGGGCTGAGGATGATGGTTTTCACCCTCGAGAAGCCTGTGCACGGCCTACAAACATTCTGAGCTACTATCATCTCTACTAGAGAGTGTGACTGTGATGTCCAAGGAATGACTGGGCAATGCCACAAACTTTTCCGTAGTGAGTCGGGGAGGTACGCGGGGCTGGTTTTCCGGGTGACGGGCAACTGAAAGATAACGGCAAATCCAGATTGCCGGCCTGATAGTGACCGATTGAAATCACTTCATTCTATCTGAGGATAATTGAGGTGCTCCGCTAAACGTATGATGTTAAGAACTCGTGTAATCTATGCTTTAATGTTTATGCGCGACTACTGTTCAAGCCCCCAATCTTACTCACCTCATCATTCTATCTTACTGGCGTGATTGTCGTCTCTACGAGCTGTTCCAACAACATCGAGAACGACATGGCGCAACTTTATCAAACATTGGACATTGACGAACGAGTCAAGCGAGTTTTGCTCAATACTCCGCTCGCCGATGGCCACAACGACCTTCCCCAGCAGCCACGTTGCTGCTTCCAGGGCAAAATCCATGATAACCCCAAGTTTGATCTCGAAAAAGGGTTCCAAAGAGGGATGACCGATTTACCCAGGCTGAGAAAGGGCGCCGTTGGTCTGCAGTTTTGGTCTATCTGTGTACCGCATCTGCGCGGGTCGGAAGATTTTGAATTGCCACAGTACAACGATATGTGTCGAGACGCGCTTGAGCAGATCGATCTCTCGATCAGAATGATCAAATCGTATCCGAAAGACTTCAAGCTCATCTATGGTCCTGAGGAGGTTAGACCGACATATCAGTCAGACAAGATCGCATGTTCCATTGGGCTTGAGGGCCTCCATCAAGCAGGAAACTCTATTAGCGTCATTCGGGCTTATCATCAACTCGGCGTCAGATATGTATGTATGGTCTATCAGGTGCGCAGAAGGTTTTCGCTGACATTGCAGTGTACCATGACACATGTTGAGAATAACGCTTTTGCCGACTCATCGACTTCCAAAGAGGGACCGGTCCATGGAGGACTATCAAAACTTGGTCTAGCGGCAGTAAAGGAGATGAATCGTATCGGTTAGTTCAGTGCCTGATGGAAGCCTTGAACATCGTATTTCAGTACGTGAAAGGCCTGACGGACTAACCCATTACAGGAATGATGGTTGATCTTTCTCATGTATCTGCGGATGCCGCTAAACAGGCGCTGGCCTGCACAGCTGCTCCGGTGATTTTCTCACATAGCAACGCGCAGGCTGTTTTCAATTGCCCGAGAAACGTGCCAGACGAAGTTCTCGACCTTATTCCGGCAAACAAGGGCATCATGATGGTTACATTCGTGCCAGAGCATCTCAGTCCTCGGCGCTCCGAAGCTACAATCGACATGCTGTTAGACCATCTGTTTTATATCGCGGGCCGTATCGGATGGGAACACGTTGGTTTGGGATCTGATTTCGATGGTAAGTGCCGTCGACGGCTTCAAAATGCCCAGACACTCATTGGTTTAATAGGGATAGCGTCAGTCATTCCGGGGTTGGAAGACTGTTCAAAATTCCCTAGCTTACTCCAGGCCATCCTCGACCGTGGAGCAACCGAAGCACAGCTGGCTCAAGTTGCTGGGGAAAACATCATTCGGGTATGGCAAGAGATTGCTGATACCGCGGCTCGCCTGCAAAATGAGGGTATGCAGCCCGTCGAAGAGACCTGGGAGAAGCGGAAGTGGTGGAGATATGATGGGTTCTATCAGATGCCGGACCCAGATCCTGAAGACAAGCTCGAATTGGACTGGTATGGGTGTCCGCCTCCAGAGAAAGGTCTTTACCACGCGGCGAACGGTGAATAGGACGACATGGTGCGGAGTTGCCGATTCCCGACGCAGGTCATATCTGTCGTAATCGTATAGCTTTTAGCTCAAAGACGAGTCTTGCTGAGTTCAACTTCTGCACATCGACAAACGCCTGGGTCGAAGCCTTGAATTTGATCTTTGTTGATTAGTTTGAAGATATACCTAAAGAATTGAGCGTACCTTGAAATGCGGGTACTGTGTTAATAGATGAAACAAAGCAGGGGTCTTTCGTCCCTGGAAGTTGGCTCGCCAAGCCGGCCGGTCCGGCTTTGACATCCAGATCAAGGTCCTGTACGCAACACTGCAATTGTAGTCCACCAAATAGCCAACATTCTTGCCATTGCACTTTTGTGTTAGCCGCGATGTCTCACATATCTCGGGATACGATTACAAACGCCCTGCGACGATCACTGCGCGCACGCGGAGGACTTGCTTCGACTTCAGCGACTCATCTTTCCAGACGCCACCAATCCACGGTACCGCAATCGAATAGGACGGCGCAACAACCACAAACACAGCAGCCTGCAGCAACCCCAGCGGAGAGACATCCTTCATCAGTTTCGCATCCGGCACTGAGTAATCAAGGTCCTAAGGGTGGCGATTCGAACGCCGTCGTGTTGATTTTCCTTGGTCTGCTAGTAGGCGCCGCGCCTTTGAGCTACTGGTACTGGGGTTACAGGGAACGAGCGATGAAGGCGAAGAAGGAGGAGATGTTGAGGGGTATTCAAGAGAGGTATGCCGCAAGACATGGCAGTGGATGAAGAGCTAGAATTGCAAAGGAATCGACAATGGACGGAAATCAAGATGCGAAACCTGGGATGCTAGCAGAAGGACAACAGGCACACAGAGGGTCGTCAGAACCGTTTGAGGGTGATGCATGAATCTGTCGGAGCCTTCATCCGAGCATTGGCAGTCATGAGGATAGAACGACCCGCGCTTTTTGCGAGGCCATCGCTCAAGCGACGTCCTCGTTCGGCACAGTCGCTTGAGGCGGGAGTGAGGGGGGTTAAGACCATCCCACGCCAACGAAACAGTGGTGCGAGATTCTATATTGTGGGGATCACGGAGAATGGTATCAAGTGGCAAACAGACCAATATTGGTGCTACTCTCGGCTACAGACTCCGGCTAAGCCATGTCGGCCACGCCCAGCTTGATGGTCACCATCCGGTATGAAACAAGTCATCGCTCCTTTCGCGTTCGTTTCTCAAGATTGACCCTATGATTCTGCTTCTTATGCTCCATGCCGGTATCGTTGAGGAATGATCCCCGGGAAATGGGAGAGCCAGCTCCCTGCTTCCCAGCAACTGTTAGGCGGCTCATAAGGTCGCTGGTCTGCACAACGTTCCCCAATTCCGTCACCAAAAGTCAAGCGCGACTGGAAAAAGAACGGCCAGCCCCAGAAATCTAAACAGTGTTCCTGAAGGCTCTCCAGCCACCTTGGTCCCCTTTCCCTCTGATTGCTGGAAGCCCTGGCTTTCGGTTGGACTCCCTCCCACGCAACCCGCAATCACGTCGCAGTCTCCGTTTTCATTAGGCTCAACACAGACAGGCGTACACCCGGGCATTGCTTCTCCCATTGTCGTAGTCGGTGTCTGCCCACTAGAGAATGTAGCAATCGGCACCTCTGTGCCGTTGTGCAGCGCCGTGCAAAACGTGGTTGCTTCAAGTGTGATGGTAACCGTCACCGGATCCAGGGTGGTCGTTGACGTATTTGCGACGAGCGGGCCTGGCGTCGCCAGTGCATATGTAGCCGTTGGCATGTCGGTTCTTCTCCCTAAGGGGCCTGGAGTTTCTACGTACGGCGGTTGCAGAAGAGGTATGGTGATCGGTTTGAGTGAGCTTGGGCGGGTGACGTGGTACTCTTGGGGCGTCGCGAGCGATAGCATGGCCATGGAAGCGACCAGAAGGATGGTCAGCATGTTCGCGTGAGTACTCGGTTCACGAGCGAGCTGCTGTCGTGTTCGGGATGCGTTTCGAGGTTTCTGGCTATCGTTGCTCACGGATTTGATCGAGTTTGGCGCGAGTGGGTTGGGTGGTGATCAATAGGTTTGTTGTCCACGACAACGTGGTAGTCACCAAATGCGCTGTTTGTTGACACCTGCGGTGAAGGCTGACGTGATGCAAATTACAGCTTCAGAGCGAATGCTGGTGAATACATACTGTTAATTACACATGTTACACAGACCGTGAAGGTACAATTGGTGATACATGTGAGCGACATGTCTAGCATCTGACAGTCCTCACTCGCCTGACGCTCGCCACGAACTTAGCGGAAAGCGGCACTACATCGTCCGCTTCTCCCTTAAACCCCTTAAGCCTGCCATGGCTGTCCCTTCCCAAACGGCCGAATTGCATCCAGATGACCTCGCAATGCTTTTAGTAGATGGGGCTAGTAGTCTTTGCATGCTGATATCTGCTGCCGGTGATGGGCAGACCCTTGTTGATAAGCTCCTGTTCGATGACCTTCCATCTGCCGACCTCTCTATCCTTGTGAATGGGAGTTTGTCTCACAGGGTGGACGGTAATGTTGGGTACGTCAACATTGAGCTTGTGCATACGCCTCTTGTCTGCGAGCTTCTTGGGTTGGGGCTTGATCTTGAATGCAAGGTAAAGGTCTGACACCGAAGTGGCGGATGTCATGACAGGATCCGGTAGGCGATGGCCTGTCAGCTGAGTGACGCGCTTGAGAATCTGCGCAAAGTCAGTCTCATGGTTATAGATAGAAATGAAATGCCCGCATCTCTTCACTTACAGCAAGTTTGACAGCTGGGGCCGCCAGCGAGGCCCGCAGCCACTCATTGTTGACGGGGCTCGCACTCTTTTTTACAGCATCCCTAACTTGGCGCATGTAAAGTTTCTCCGCGGCATTGATTTCCTGCGCACTTCTTCGGTCGACGAAAGGTTCTTGGACTTCCTCCTCGGCCTCTGCTTCTGCTTCCGCTTCGGCCTCTTCCTCAACTTTCTCGATGGGGGCTTCTGCGGGCTCGTATGGAATTCCCTTCGCCTCCGCATCAGCGCGAGCAGCCTCCTCGGCTTCTGCGGCAGCCTCCGCCTCAGCCTTGGCCGCTTCCTCGGCTTGCTTCGCGGCAATCATGATTTCTTCAGCCAAGCTCCGGGGCACTGAGTTGAGAATCAAGTCCTGAGTGTCCTCCGTGGGGTATTGAAGCTCGATGACACCGTTGGCTTCCCTGATTTGCACACGAGCTGAACGCATCCATTCCTCAACGTTGACCGGTCGCTCAAGGTGCACAGCATTGACATCTCTGCCTGCCTGGGCCAGGGTTAAGACCTCCACAGCGACATGGTGGAGCAGACGATTCCATTGAGCGTTGGTGAGATCCAGCTTTCTCCTCGGGTTGAACCTGCGCGCTTTCTGTCAGCCCTTCAACTCCCTTCCATTGCGCATATTCAGAGCTCTAATCTCCCATGTCCACTTACCCGATATAGGCCTCCTTGCCATCATTCTTGAGCGCAACCCACTCCTTAGTCCCAATCCACTGCAGACCGTCCCATCTTTGCGCCTGCACGTATTGCTTGTTGATGCTGGGATCCACCACCGCCGCAATCTGCCATTCCCGCCCCTCACTGTCGGTATACGGCTGCATCTTCGTGCCGCCCTTGTCCGCCAGCTCCTGGATTTGCTTCTGGTGAGCCTCTTCACGCTTCTCCGTCGCAGCCTTTTGCTCAGGCGAGCCGAAAATCGAGTGCTGCAGGCGCTTCCAGAAAGGCAATTCGGCGCGGAGGGCAGGCGTGGGGTGGTACTCTCGAATGCATGTCCGGCAGATGTAAGTTGATTGCGCGAATGTCGATGGTCGGGTGAGAGCGAGGCGCAGAGCCTGCTCTGGTATTGGGAGTCGAGGCATTATGTGATATAGTCGTCGGCAGGTTTATGCTCATCCGACATTCTCTCGCGTGCCGTACATTCGTCTCGGGGGTTTGAGATTCGCGCTCCGCAAATCGGCGGCAGATCCTCGGCAGATCCTCCTCCACGGTTGGATCTCCTCACTTACGGTTCGTAGGCGATGTAATGGCAAGATGAACGAAATTAAACAATTTTCCTATCAACGACCAAGGTGCTGTAGACAGGCTGATTGATGAACAGATACGAAAGCGAGCAGTTATATGGTGCTCCTTGACCCAGACTACGAAATTCTTCCAAACAGCCCTCAGCGCCGTCCATGTAACCCTGTCGTGACCTTACGAATACTCCTACAACCATGTGACGAATGAAAAGAATTTTCTAAAGCATCCGCCATTTACTCTCCTTGGCTGGTGGTCCGGCCCATTCTCTCAATGTTCGCCAACATCCTGCTCTTGCCACTTCCACCCCTTGATGGCGTCGGCACCCCCCGTCCGATCCTACTCTCTCCGGCTGTGGGAGGCTTGAGGCCTGAAGGCTTGGAGATGCTCTTCCTGAAATCCTCCACCACGCTCATCGCGCCAGGTGTCTGCGAGGGGCCTGCCTCAGACTGCAAAGCAAGCATCTCGTCGACAGCGGCCACCAGATCACCCTTCTCAATGCGCTCCTTCTCAAGGTCGTGCACCAGCTGTGCCTGTTGCTGCTGAGATGTGCGGATCTCGTTCTCGAGACGGGCGAGGTGCGCCTTCTGCTCCTCCATCTCGGCTTTCATGGCCGCGGTCTCTTCTCTGCTGATGCCAGTGACAGGGCCGGAGAACGTCGCGTCCTTGGACGCGTGCAGCTCCTTATTCTCTTTCTGCATTGCATCCAAACGGTTCTGCAGCTCCGCGCATCGCTTCTCGCCTCTTGCCTCGTAGCTCTTCTTCAATGTCGCCACCTTCCGCTCGTGCTTCTCCTTATAGACCGCGTGCAGCTCTCGGCTGACAGCCTCAATCTTAGAATCAATCTGCGCCGTCACCAACTTCTGGACCCGCTCCTCCGTTGCGGATGCGCTGCCATCGCCAGGATCGGCTCGCGCAGCAAGCGCATCCGCGAAGCGTTCTTCGGCCTTGACAGCCCTGGCCTCCGCAGCCTCGATCCTGCGTTCTGTATCCTCGACCTTGCGAACGAGCTCCTCTTTCTCCATCTCGCCTTTAATGACTTCCTCTTTCACGCTCTTCAGGACCAGCTCCACTTCCTGCCCTCGCTTCTCCCAACCAGCCTTCTCCTGCTCAGCATGTACTCGAGCGTCTTTCTCTTCCCGCAGCTCCTCCTGTGCTTCACCAACGCGCCTCTCAGCATCATTGACCGCGCGCTTTAAGCTCTCGACCTCGGCTTCGCGACCGCTGAGAGTTGCTTTGAGGCTGGAGATTTGCGAGAGGTACGAAGACTTCAGAGTCTCCAGCTCTCTGACCGTGATAGTTGGGATAGAACGCGGCGTAGGCGCAGGCGGGAGCTCGAAGTCAAGCAAGTTAAGAAGGTTGCTCTGCTTCGCTGGCGTCGCAATGCTGTGCCTCGACTTATGAGGCGAGCGCTGGCTGTTCAGATGGCGGAGGAGGTTGGGCTCGGTCTTGCTGGGCGAAACGGATGCGTTTGGCCTGGAGATGCCTTCAATCTGTTGTGTGAAGTCGAGGAGCAAGTTCGTCGTGTCGTCCGACACCTTGTCTGGCGTTCTACGTCGGCGAGGAGTGGGAGACGGCGACCTCGAGCTCGACTGTCGCTTGCGAGAGGTTGCAGGGGTAGGTGCGGTGTCGCGTCCCGGCGTGCGCGTCATGTCGCCGCGCTTCGTTGGGCTTTGGCCAAGTTTCGCGAAGATGGTCATTTCGGGGATTTCGGAGAAGGTGCTGAAGCATGTGTCGTCGACGTTGGTAACATCGCCGCCTTGGAAGGTAGAAGCCCGAAGGTCCAGGCCAGCCTGGAATCCAGAAGGTGTCCTGCGCGGAGTCGGACTTGCGCGCTCAAAAGATTTACCGCGTGTGGCTGTGCGTGGTGTTGGGCTTTCGCCGCTACGCAGAGCCTGGAGAGGTGTTTTCTTCGGTGTCTTGCGGATTGAGGGCGGCGGCGGCGGCATGCGATCTGAGTCCGCGCTGCCTCTCCGCTGCTCCATTATGCTTTCCTCCACCACTGGCTTTGTAGGCGACTTTGAAGATCTCGTCGTCTTGACTGATCCCGGACTATCCATCTTCTTCGGGGACATGCTAATCTTTGTCGCAGTGGCCTCCTCTTGCGGTACGTTCTCTTTATCGTCCATGAAGTCGGTGAAATCAATCATGGATGCCTTGTCCGGTGAGTCAGGTTTTGATTGCGCTGTAACATCCTCATCGATGGACTCCAACGCGATGCTGCCCAAAGACGGCTTGTATTGTTTACTGGGACTGCGGCTGCTGGCGTCGACCTCGCTCTGGAAGGGCGACGAAGGCGGGCCGTCAACATCGAATGCGCTGTCCTCAATAGGCTGTGTGATCTGTATCGATGGTGACTCCATGATGTGTGGTGTTTGTCGTGCGCGATAGTTGAGCGTGTCAGGCGCATGCGATTCATCAATTGAAGGTTTGTGCGCGAAGCTGTCTCAAGTTTTGTTTTGGGGCTTGTTTTGGCGCCGTTGCTAGGCTGGGACTCCCCGCAAAACCCGCTCTTCAGCGTGCTGCTACCTCTCTGCGGTCATCCCTTCAACCACGTTATTAATCACAAGCTGGTACTCATGCGAACCCTGGGTGAACTCGTCTCGTCAGCTACACCGGAAAAGCAGTATGTACGCGACATTGAGTCTTCTTCCGCAACGCTTGAGGGCGTGCTCCGGCCTGCCTAAGAAGCATGTGTCGTGCACCTCACAACAGGTTGATTATCTGCACGCAACAATTAGTACGCAACGATCATCTTTCTCTCTCAAGCATCCAAGTAACTGTGAATTCTTCACGAGATGAGACTGTCTGTCGAAACGTGTCTTCCGGCCTGACGAGATCTGTATGCCCATGGTTCCGTTGCGATACGTACGAAGCACTGCCGGTCTGAAAGGCCTCACAGTAGCCTCCTGCTTTCAGCACTAGGGTGGGGATCTTGCTTTGATTATCAGCAAGAGTACATGGCACGAAACTACTGGTCCAAGAAACACTCGAAACTGCTGAAGGTCTGACTGATACCGCGAAGCCTCTATGCTGCGGCGGTATGCGGATAGAAGCCTGGGCCAACACCAGAACACTCCCAATATAGCGCCAGCGATGGCAAACGGAAAGCATGCCGCTGCCGCACAAGTACCTGTACCTGACTATGCCGCTTCCGCCCAAGCCACCCCGGAGGCGCCAAAGGAAACAAAGGTCCGCGAAGCGAGCAATTCGCCCAGGCCGCCGATCCATTGGCGCCCTCCGATCCTGAAGGCGGGGAAGATTGGCGCCAGCCACTTTGCGCTGCGCACACCGCGACACCCGAACCCCTTCGCGAGCCAGTGGAGTGGCGATACCTAGTTACATCTCGCGAAACGGGCTTAGGTGGCGAATCCGCTGCGAGGGCTGGGTTTGCGGCTGGGCTGGAGGGGAGAAACACCTTCGTGCGTTTGGCATGATATGGGTAGTTGGGAGGATTCTGCTGCAACGGACAGCTGTCGGCGGGACGCGAGGTAATATTGCGGTATGTAGCATAAGTGGCGAATACGGTATCATGCAATAGCGGTTATCTGCGCGAGCGTCGAGCACACTGTGCAGGAGACACCGGGACAAAAGTGCAGCAAGAGCGGGCGTTTCTCTTCAAGATACCCATCGTCACAAAAAGCACGCGACACCGTCGCAAGGCGCGCGCTAGAGGCGAACGGACTTCCCGTCTTTCAGGGCAATTGTGGGTCCTGTCTGAGGCGAAGGTGAACTTCACTCCATCAAAACATCATCACCAATGCGAGGGAGACGACGGGCAAGATAATTTGAACATCATTTCATTGAATCATTCTGCATGAATATCGACATGGACGGCCGGAAGGCGCGTCTTTGTGTACGGGTGACCGTGAGCAGCTCAAAGCGCAGGGTGGCGAGGCGAACCAGGAACTTGAACCAGAAAGCCAGTCGGGGAAAGAGATGAAAGCTACGGTCATGCTTGCAGGCTCAAGGGAGTGCGTGCAGTCGCTGGCGATGCAGCGAATGCAGGAGCTCAGAAGTCGGTATGGTATGGCCGCCGTGAAGACCAGGCTGGCTGGGACACAACACCGTGTGCAAGCGAATGCGGAGTGCGACAGCCCGCCGTGAAGAGATCGATCAGGTTCAAGGTGAGTCCCAGGAGAGTGTGAGAGGTGCTGCGTGGGTGCTCGATGTATTGCTTGTATGATTGAACGCTGCAATCAAAAGGTGCCAGAGATGCTTCGACAGCACTAGCGAATGGCGTCGATGCATTGTGATCAGCATGTCTGCCCGTCGGTTGTTTGAAGAGAGCGACGAAGCATGCAGGAGTCGGTCGTAGCGCAGAGCGTCCGCGGATGATTGCTACGTTGCGCTTAGGAGGCGAGGAGGTAAAGGTGTCAGACACCCCGCCTTAAATGAAGCCTCGGCCATCTTGCGACAGCGAGACTGCCACCGCTGACACGGGCGGTGGCGATGCCGCGCGGCATCTAGATCTTCATACCAGGAATACGGCGCCATGGGATACGGCGGCCCTGCCTGATAGCGCGGTGGTAGTTGAACGGACCAGCCTTGCCATGCTGGATGGGTAGCGCAAGAGCGATCCAGGTGGCGGAAAAGGCCGTCACGCTGGCGTAGAGGCACGCACTCTGGTAAAGGCTGAAGCCAAACATTTTGGTTGTGAGTAAGAGGAGTTGAGCAGTGAAGAAAAGGTTGTGATTGAAACTAATGAAGTGCCGGCCTTCGTTTGGAGTGGAGTGTCTGGGTAGGTTCTGGAGAGAGAGGAAAAGAATGACAAAGAAAGAAGAGAACTGGGCTTATAAGGTCACACCACTGGGGGAGCTCGAGGTACTGGAACGTGCTGACACAGTTACACATGAGCGCAACTCAAACAAAGGTACCCCCGCACGCCGCCAATCCGTCCCCATGGGGAGGTATACAAGTACCGGAGTCACTGCACGTGAATGGGCACGGTGCATGCAGCTGTGACTCCCGACACGCCGTGAATGGTCAGCACCTCGATTCACTTTGCGAGGTACTCGAGTACTCAGGAGTTCCGCCGTGACGACGCGCCTACGAGGCGGAGCCGAGGCGTCCGGCTGGAACAGATTTGGCATTCCAGTGCTGAGCCAGCCTCTACGTACCCAAAATACGTAGCGCTGTACCTGATTAGCCGACGCCAACTTGATCGCTGCGGTCTTGTGACTCGTCTTTCGATTAAGCGCCACCGCAAATGAGACAGTCTGGCCGTACGGGATCGACGTGGCAGCTCGGTCAAATGTCAGTCAGAGTGCATCGTCGCTAGAGAGCACGATTTCAAGAGAGGTCTTCCGCTCCTCGAGTGTCGAGTGCAGACCGACCGGCAACATGTCCTTGTCGGTCGGCACCCACTCACACTCGTCACTCTGCAGGCTGCGACCACAGGGGCTGGAACCACGTCCTCGGACGCAGCAGCTTGTCTGACGACCACGCGTTATTGCTGTTCGGGTGGTTCCCGCCTCCCAGCGGTGGTCTCCTGAGCAGGCGGGTCAAGAATCGCTGATGAGACGTTAGTCGCGTATTGAGCGGCTCCGTTCATCGTGCCTGCGTCGACCTTCTGCATGAACCGGTAGGGGGTAGTGGAGGACCCTCACGTGACGGGCGCAACGGAGTCTCAAGCATCCGACGAAAGCAAGAGGTGGGAGATGTCTACAGGCTCTCTGAGTGCTTCTCACCACACCCAGCTCGCAGGCCATCGTTTGGCACTACAAGCTCGGTCGGACAGCGGGTCCTTTGAGACCTTGACAATGCCATCTTTGCCCGCAGGCCTGCCGAACTCGTCTGCAGTGACTTTCTGTTGTGTGCTCTGTCTTCCGGTCTTCAGAACACGATTATCCACGGCATGCATGAATGACCCAGGCCCCTAGCTGCTGTTGAGAACTTTGAGCGATACTATCCAATGGCATGCGGCGTGAGTCTAATGACACATCTGGCTGTGAGATAGGATGCTCAACTAGATCAATTTGTGAGCTACAATCTACCCTGCTAATCTCGGTCCACCGTCCATGCAATATCTTTACGTGTGATCGTCCGCTGGCTCTCATCACTCCTGGACACGACTGAGTCTCGGTTAAGATCTATTTACATCGACCGCGTGCGACCCAGATGCGATCTTCCTGTTCCCGCTGTCGTCTCTTTCCCTGCACTTCCCCCGAATGGGAGCTCGATTTCATCATCCTATTGTGTCTGTAAACGCAGGCTCCGTTTCAACAGATCCATCTTGACATCGAAGCGCGATACCTCTCGGCGACGCTCAGTCCACGATTGAACGATTGCATGCTAAAGATCGTGGCTGAGACGATGGACCAGTAAAGCTCAGCTTGCCTCCATGCAATGAATGGTGCTAACGCTAGGGATGGACCCTTCCGTTGATTGAACGTCTGGGAAAATTCGAAGTCGGAAGACTATTGAAGCTATGAGCCTGTGGTCTTAGTTAACTGTGATCAACAGCTTAATGCGATCAAGGTGAGTGTAAGACACAAGAGCCGGAACGAGAGAAAGCAAACACAACAAGTACTTTCGTTGCAAGCGGCGTCGGAAGGTTTCGGATCAGGTAAGCAGCCATCGCGACGACAAGCACCTCTCACGCGATGTCTATGCCACCGTTTATTTGCCAACGCAGAAGCTGCGAGCCGCGTCAGCCTCCAGCCA
This sequence comes from Septoriella neoarundinis, assembly GCA_022813125.1. Lineage (NCBI taxonomy): Eukaryota > Fungi > Ascomycota > Dothideomycetes > Pleosporales > Phaeosphaeriaceae > Septoriella > Septoriella neoarundinis. The sequence goes on along the minus strand of JAKLND010000009.1, from coordinate 29,054 downwards.
TCTTTGACGACTTTCGCAAACACCCACAATGTTACTGCGACGTCCGACGAGCAAGATCGCTGGACGTGAAAGATTGCGTTGTGATGCAACAGCGAAGATCGAAACCAGAACTCATAAGGCCACGGATGCAAGAGCTCCTGTGAAATACTTCTTCTGAGTCTTCTCGACGCAGAGACGCATCAGCAAAGGCGACATATACTCTGGACAATGCGAGGGAGATCATAAACAAGATTATGCTGCCATAGTAAAGCTTTCGGAGTCTCAGCCGATGTCCATGCACTCCTGCTGACGGCCATTTTTCGAAGCAACTGCGAAAGGCGGATTCTGGCGCATCTTGAGGGAGATTGGGCGGCCGGAAAAGTGGATGGAGAAGGCGATACTCGATGTATACCTCTGACGGCATGTTGCCTGAGCCGTCACTGCCACACAAGCCCGTAAGAGCATGGCCCTGGATAGACTCAGTCCGCATCCTTCGGCCAAGGAAACATGATGCGATTTTGAAGGCGGATAATTGGCAAGCCGTGCTTTATAGAGGCGCCGAGAGACCAGCCCTCGAAAGATGCCCTCCAGATCTTCATGAACGCCCAGAATCGCCGAACCGTCAATGCCATGACGTTTCTCGTCATTTTCGACCTCACAAGCTAGGCCATTAGTGAGAGCGCAACCGCAAGCCGTCAGATCTGGTCGTTCGCGAGAGACAACGGCCTGCCGTTTAGCGGCTGGCTCTCGCACGTCTACCGTGGCCAGAACATTTCTCTCCGAGCCGCGTTGGTTTCTCTCTGCGTTGTGACTCTACTTTCACTCATCAACATCGGCTCGGATGTCGCGCTGAACGCCATCAACTCACTCGCCAGCGTCTCGCTGCTCACGAGCTACCTCGTCACCATCGCATGCCTGATCTGGCGACGCGTCGAGGGCGCTCCGCTGCCTCCGCGAAAATGGTCGCTCGACCGCATGGGGCTATCTATCAACATCGCTGCACTTTGTCTCTTGACGCCGCTGTGGGTCTTTGCATTGCGAGTTCCTATTCCATTGAATCCTTTGAATTCTTCACTGCTGGCCACTGGCTCTACCTGTGACTCCCGCACCAATGAATTGGGCTTCGACCATCTTCGGCGGCTGCATTATACTTAGCAATGTCTTCTGATTCGCAGAAAGTCGGCGCGTGTACACTGGTCCGGTTGTGCAGATGCGTCGTGGGGTTCAGATTTGAGGCAAGCTACCCTTCTCCTTCCCTTCTTTGACAGACTCGTCTCCGGTGCCAAAGCGATATATACATGCAAAATCATGATATTGCAGCTAGCACAACTGGCATCAATTGGTGCGAAATGGCTTGTTTTGAAGAAAGCTCGTATAAAAGTAAGATGCCGCTTGCCATCCTGACACATCCTCTTACCTACCATCCCTCTTCACGGATACACCCCCCAGCTAAACGCCTCGCCCCCCTCCTCCCGCCTCCTCAAAGCGCCCTCGAAATCCCTCAAAAACAACCACTTCACCCTCTCCGCCAGCCCTTTCTCGCACCAATCGTTCAACGGCGCTGGGAAGAACTCCATCCCGGCCTGCTCGTCCAGGATGTGCTCGTCGTGCGCCGTCAGCAGCAGCACGTTCTCCTGGCAGTCGAACTCGCCGAGCTCCGCGATCGTCCAGTCCGCGAGCTCCTTGCTGTGCGCGAAGCTCGCCGTGACGTTGTAGAAGGGCTTCGTCGCGCTCTGCTCTGCGTGCACGCTGCGGAAGTCTTCGCCTGTGCCGTTGGCGGGCACGAGGGCGGGGAGCGGGAGGTATTCTGTTGGGCGGAATTCGGCAGCGTGGTGCGAGGCGTCGCCGGCGAGGAAGATGAAGGTTGGGGGCGAGGCGGTTGTGCGGGCGAGGGCGCAGAGGTGGCCGACGGAGTGGCCGGGCGTGGAGAGGAGGTAGAAGGAGCCATCGCCGAAGAAGTCGTGGGCTTGGAAGCGGCCAATTTTGAGGGCGTCGGAGAAGGGTGGTTCGCGGACTTCGCGACCTTCGTGGTCGGTTTGGAGGAGGGTGGCCTTGGGGTTGGCTGGGTAGCCTGGCAGGTGGGTTTCCATGAAACCGGGGCCGACGACAAGCTCGGTGCTGCTTGGGAAAGTGCTGGGGTCACCGACGTGGTCCCAGTGGTGGTGTGAGAGTACTATGGAGGAAATGGCGCCGTTGGCGACGTCGAGTTTGTTTTCTTGGAGAATGCGTGCAGTGTTTTTTTGGACCATGATGCCCCAAGCGTTGTCGCGGAATTTAGGAAAGGAGGGTAGCATTTGCCAGTCATAGCGGACGCCCAGATCAAAGAGGATTTTCTTGCCGGATGGGTGATCAACTAGGAATGACAGTGACGGTCCGGTGAGCTCTGGGTGGCCGACGTAGTCAGGTTGGAGCATGAGGGACATGGGAAGCTTGAGACGAGAAGTGCTGCTCTTGTTGGCCAAGGAAATCAACAGCCCTTTTCTGCGTAACTCACGAATCTATACATGATACTGTGACCGTCACGTCGGAGCTGGGAATATTCAGGTTGGGCGGCGATTTTGGCGGTGCAAGGTGTTGAGGGGCCATGCTGGGCAATGATACGGTGTGATCCAACTCTCGCGGGCAGGTCAATTCAAGAATCGGGTGAGAATATCAGATGGTTTTTGTCGACGGTTGAAGACGTGTGAATATCCCACCATGTACTGTGCATATAAGGCGTCCTTTCACACGGCATGTCAAGGGGTCACATCCAGCCATGACGCAAGCCGATTCCAGGATTGATCTGCACCGAGATGCAATTCAGGCCATCTCCGGACGGCCGGTGCGAAGCTTATACCGTTGTCGCGCAGAGGCATCTCTCATGGCTCGCAAGGTATCTGGTGTAATTGCAGTCGTGGTCATGGCCTTTGGAAGGCCGTTGCTTACAGCTGAAGTGTCCGTGCGACAGCTCTCCCGAGAGCGCTGCGGAGACCACAGGCACGTCCGCAAGCTTTTCTTCGAGTCCCTGGCCTCTCAGCCACTCTCGAGCCCAGTCAATCACGACGCGTCGCAAGTGCAACTTGCTCGGCTCACCTTTTTGTTGAATGAGCAGCTCAAAGAGCAGCTAATGTGAAGTCACTCCTAGCGAGTGTGAGAAGAGGATCTACCATCCTATCTTCTATCCCATCTGATTCTCATCATTCCAGGTCAACTGATGACTTCCGGAGTATCAGGCCTCATCAGGCCTCAAAACCCGTACAGGAATAAGTATGTTCACCGCCTGGACCACAGTCTGAAACTTCTCCGGAAGCACACGTCTGTAACTGTTCGCTCCATTGCATAGCCTACGGTACCCGTCACTGGCGAAGAAAAGAACGGAACACTACTAAGCCGGAGCGTCTTCTTGAGCCTTGCTCCGAAAGGAGTCTGGTGGGTGGAAGGGGCTTGACTGTGTTGGTCTGACATTTATCAACGTCAATTGTATTATTGGCTTCTCAATGTGATGTTGAGGATATCGTGTTGTTTATTGAGTTGGGGTATCAAAGTATAGAAATTCAGTACGTCTTGTACTGAAGCTGCGGTTGTGCAGCTGTAACCAGTCATATCTTCTAGCAGTCTGTTCGTGAACCGTGTGCTCCTCTGGCAGAGCATTTTGTCATGCCCGCGGATCTATTCTGCCCTGTTCGCGGTGGAGGAAGTCGCGGCAAAGCGTGTATCAATACATCACACAGCCTGCCGCCGCAATTCGCAGGCGTCTCATCCGATCTGTGAGGACAGTGAAGTCTGATGCCTCAGATTTCTTTAGCCCTCACTTCAGCACTGTGTTCGCTCCTCTTGCCGCGAGGTACTCTTGCACCTGCCCTGTAGTCAAGCTCTTGATAACAGCATAGACCTCCGCATTGTAGTAGAACAATCCAGTCTTCGGATCCTTATACTTCGCCGGCAGGCCTGTGATATCGCAGTACTTCTTCTTCGGCTTCAGACTCGGCGCCGCGGCGATGCTCGTGTACGTGACGCTGGGCACGACCATTCCGACGCCCCCATTGACCTGCTTCGCGTTCTTCTCGACGACCAGCCGGCTGAGATCCTGGCTCGCTTGCGCCGGGTTGGGGTTGAGGGAGGGCGTCGAACTGCCGTTGGTGGACGAGGGTTGAGGTGTTGTCGCGCCGGAGTTCTGCTGTGTGTTCATGAGACTTTGCTGGGCGCGCTGGGCCTCGGATAGGATCTGCTTGAGGTTCTTGTTGCGGCGCTGCGGTGGCTTCCATGCTGGGTTGCGGAAGGGTTTGTGGATCTTGTGCATGTCGAGGGCGTCGAGCAGGGCCGCGTGAGTCTCATCGTTGGAAGCAGTGGTGATGGGCGCCATATTTGCTGTCGTGAGGGCAAGGTGGCGCCGTTGCCGCGTATATGTGAGCCGGTGTTGGCTGGCTTAGAGTTCAATGATATCGGTATGCGAGCGCGCCGCTCGCATGCGATGCGCTTTGGTTGCGTGCTGAGCTGTGTGTTGGTACGGAAGCGCGCCGTGAACGGTTGCTGGTTTCCCCAGACCAATGACGATCGACGACAGGTCGAGTTTGCCGATGGTCTTGACCGAACACTGCGCCTGATGATAGCAAGAATATCGCGCGAAAAGTAAACGAAGATGGAGGAACAAGAGATGCCTTCAGCTGCAGCTGCACCTGCCACGACAGCCGATCAAACAGCGACTGCCTCTGCCACCCCGCTGGAGACCGCGCGCGATCATGAACAGCCCAACCCTGCTCCATCAATACCGCCACCTTCAGATATACCAGAGCCGAGCGAGAAACAACACAAAGATGAGCCCACACAATCCGAGCCCTCTTCTCTCTCCGACTCGGCGACTCCTATCACAGCTCAAGAGGCCGCATCATTGACATCGCAACCCGAGCCAAGTCAATACCCAATGCAGACTCCACAACAACCCACAGCAACTCCCGCAAAGGGAGGCCCTGAGTCCGGACGTGGGAGTCGCAGCAGTAAACGTGTGAGCTTTCCCATCGTCGGCGAAGACACGCCCGCCACCGCAACAGACGCCACTCCCTCATCAGCACCACGAGGCCGTCCACCAGGTCGACCCCGAGGCAGCCGAGCTCGCGGTCCCACTAGAGCGAGCACACGAGGCAGCCGCGGCGGCAAACGCAAACGCGCCGACGACGACGACGATGACGATGGCCTCTCATCCGACAGCGAGATCTACGCGCCGACAACGACCAAATCCGGCCGCAACGTGCAAAAGCCGACCTCGTTCGTGCCGCCTCCCCAGCCCTCGCCGCCCTCCGTGCCGACCTACAAGAAGAAACGTACCTACCGACGAAACCCAGAGAGCGCGGTGTGCAAGATCTGCCTGCGAGGCGTCAGCCCTGCCAGCAACATGATCGTCTTCTGCGATGGGTGCAACGTGCCATACCACCGCTACTGCCACCAGCCGCCGATCGACCAGAGCGTGATCGACGAGCTAGACAAGGAGTGGTACTGCAAGCAGTGCACGAGGGCGATGATCCGGCCCGTGCCCGAACCTCACATCACGAACTTCGTCTCAGCCGAAGGCGCGTCGGCAGAAGAGGTAGACGCCCCTTCCCAACCCTCAAAGGCCAGGAAATCAAACTGACCACCTTCCTACAGCGACAGAAATACTTCTCCACCCTCCCCCCAGGCCTCCTCGTAACCCTCCTCACGAAAGCCACAACCCTTCAGCCCTCGCTCCCCCTCTTCGACCCCTCCTTCCGTCCAAATCCCAACGCCAACCCAACAAACACCCCCGCCAAACCCCCCGCCGCAAACGGTCACTCGCACCCTCAGCCAATCCTTCGCGACATGAACGATTCCGACAACGACGGCGAGTACCCCTCCGACGAGCACCCGGCGCACTACCCGCGGCCGGGGCAAGGGCTGATGAGCACGCTGGGGCCGGAGAAGGACGATTTGCATTATTTGGTCGACGAGGAGAATTCAAGGGGCGTGTTTACGCATGTCTATCGGGAGGACGGGGAGGTTGTTGGGGCGGGGGCGGAAGCGGGAGCGGAGAGATAGTGAATGTACTGGAGTGGATGGTCGCGGTGTTATACCGGGGCGTGGTGCCTTTTGCTGGACAGGGGCACGAAGGAATCAGTTCTTGGACGGCTGGTGGTGATGGGACGAGAGCTGTGTGGCAGCCCAGAGAGAAAACGATGGCTCATATACCCAGTTTGACGCCGTCGGGAGACACTTCACAGTAGCCAAGAGGAAAGCGGCGCAGAAGCAACGATGAATACCCCACGCCGTCTCCAAATCCCAGAAGATATATGCTCGCTGCTCGCTAGAACGCTGAACGACACCAATCGAAGAAAAAAAGGAAATTCCTCCTCAATTAACAACCTGCACGCTCCCCCTCGGCGCCGCACTCACCGCCCCCTCCCCAACGCCCCTCTCCCTGACCCCCCTCTCGCCAAACACCCTCCTCAGCTCCTTGCACGCGCGCAGATAGTGCTCGCGCACGCCAGGCGTCGGCTTCCAAGGATTTGGCGCCTTGTCCCAGCCGTGCGGCACGCCCTCGATCATGGTATAGGTGACCGCCTTGCCGATCTCGGGCGACGTGAGGCGGTCGCGGAAGGCCTGGCCCTCGTCGAGCAGCATGTCCCACTCGCAGGTGTGCAGAATGATTTCGTGCGGGAGGCCGTTTTTCAGCAAGGCCGTGGGCGCGACGCCGGGGGAGAGGTAGGGGGAGTCGAGGGAGATGGAGTGCGGGGGGTGGAGGTAGCTAGAGGAAAATGTCAGCTTAGGGTTGTTGGAGTTCGGGACGGGGCGGAAGGCACGTACGATTCGTCGAAGAGGTCGGTGAACAGCGCTGGCAGCTCCTGGTCTTTCCGCGAGCAGGTCGCGCGGCGCTGGTCACGCGTGCGCGTGTAGTCCAGCGAAGGGTACCAGGGGACGATTGCGCGCAGGGAGATGTCGGAGACTTGCTTGAGCACGGTCTCGCGCACCTCCATGTTGTGCTTCGTGGCCGGACCGCGCTGCAGGGGCGGTGGAGGCTGCGCAGGGTCGAGGAGCTGCACGCGGCTTCCGTCGTTCTGCGGCAGTTTGCTGGTAGACGATTCTGGTGACGAATCGTAAGGATTGTCGGACTTGCTGACCGGGTTGGGGACATGGTTTCCACGGACGGCGTCATCTTCGCAAGGGAAGCCCATCATCTCGTCCCAAAGACGCAAGGGGACCGTGCAGGCCATGTTGGCGCCGGAGCTGAAGCCAGACAGAGCGATTTTGTCAGGATCAATGCCGAGTTCGTCGGCGTTTTGGTGGACCCAGATCACGGCGTCAACGCCGTCCTCCACAGCGGTTGGAAATGGGCATTCCGGAGCGAGGCGGTAGTCGACGGAGATCACGACTGCATTGCACTCGTCGACGACCGTGCTGCACCACCTCGCATCGTCCATTGGCGAGCCTAAAGTGAAGCCTCCGCCGTGGAAGTTCAGAACGACTGGATATCCGCCCCAGCGCTTAGCACTACTTCCGCGCCGGCGCAGGTTATGACCCAACGAGCTGATGCTCGAACTTCTTTGCTTGCCTTTGTTAACGCTCTCCGCCTCTTCGTCATCCGAAGCTGGCCTGTCCTTCCACAACTGCTTCTGCGTGCCGTATCCCATGGGTACATAAAAATATAGATCGATGTTTCCAGGTTTGCCGCTGATTGTCGACGGGATCGTGCGCACAAAGTTGTACTTCGGCGGCCGAGGCGGCGCCAGTCTGTGGAAGAACATGCCCAGGCCCATGAGCACGCGCCAGAACTGCGCCTGGACGTGGAGGACCCATCTAGGGCGTGCCATTTTGTTCTTGTATATGGTCGAGTGTCTAGTCTCGGGAGGCTGGGTGTTAAGGACCTCCAAGGTCTCAGCGTCAGTGTATTTCTTTTGCTCGTGGTCTAGGATCTTCGTCTTGGTGCGTTGTAACGGATGTCGCAAAGGATGCGGTCTTGATGGCGTGGGGCTCTTATCGGTTCTCTCGTGGTTGGTAGGGACTTGGAGAGTCGCCTCACTATCTCTATGCTCGTCGTCGTGGTCTGATCGTACTCGGGAGGGTCCTCGCTGCACTGGATGCCGAATGGACTCTGCCCGGGTAGCGCTGGTGTAAGCTTCCGGGGTCTGGTCGCTGCTGCCGTTGTCGAAAGCCGACTGCTGGGTCGGCGATTTCGACGTCTCTGACATGCTTATCAGAGAGCGAGCGGTGAAGGGTGTATTGGAAAAAGCGAGTCTCACATGGGATGCCGCGACGGGACGTCTACTGTAGGATAGCGGCCAAGAACAATGGCTCCGCTCTCCAATGTAGGGCTGGTGGGCGAATGCACGCCCGTTCAAGGCCAAGAGTTGGCGGGTGCGGCCACGGGGACGGTTAGGTGGGGTGGCGATGAGGAAGGTTGGGGCCGGGCGGGTTGCGTGGCTGAGCAGAAAGCTGATGTAGCACTGTTGACGAACCAGCAGTCGGACAGAGCGACGCAATCCACTCCGCCACGAGACAGCCTCGAGATTGGCACGCTGAAACGAACAAGCACCGGCCGCGCACGTGCTGATCGCCGCGGCCGCATCGTTGCCGTCAGAGGCATGACGTCGTCAGCCTCGGTAGCCCTCAATGGAATTTGGCCAGAACCGTCTCGTCAAGAACCACTCTTTGCTCACGTCGCGCGGACATACACCCGCGGCTGGCACCGGCACCGCTCTCCAGGGGCACGCCAAACAGTCCGCGTTGAGACGCTAAGATTTAAAGCCCGCGGGTGTTATCCAGAGGCACAGAAGCGTCGACTCTTTGCAGCGATGATTAGTTGACAAAGATTGCCTCAATGCGGCTGAAGAATCAGAAGGCCACGCTGCGATGTTTGGGTAATGTTCAGCAGGGTCGAAGAAGACGACCAGCACGCCCAGCCAGGCTGTCATAGCTGATCAAAGAATTAGTGGCCAAAGTAAAACAAGGTACTCATCGTTCTGTCTAGGCCTAAACGTAAGATTCAAATCTTGAATCGTCTCGGAGCAATGGAAATAGCAGAGCTTTGGAAGGTTGTTTTTCCAGGAAAGCAAGATTCTAGCCTCAGGTGAGCTTATCGCTCGACGGGTTCCCTTGGCATCTTCTTAACATCGCCATCTCTATCGAAAGACCCGGCCCAAAAGATGTTGCAACGACATTTTCTTTACCCTCCCCCATGCCTCGCAATTCGTCAAGCACCGTCAGGACCGCCGCGCTGGAGGCGTTACCTGTCGTGCGGTAAATCTTGCGGGAAGCCCTCAGGCGCTCATCCGTCAGCGACATCTGGTCCTGCACGCCTCTGATGATGGCATCTCCGCCTGGATGCAATGCCCAGTCGAAGTCGTTTGGTTCGAGAAGCGTGTTTCCAGCGTATGCTGCGTACTCGGCAATTAATCGATCGAACATGCGTACAACGGCTTGTGTAGCTAGTGTCGGAACCGCTTTTGACAGCACAGTGCGAAATCCTGCCGAAAATCATCAGATGTTTCCATGATCGGAATTAGTCAAGCATAGCAACTCACCCAAAGGGTCAACCGAATAACTCATGTGCTGTCTCGTCCGCGGCAGCACAGCATTCCCAAAGGCACACAGCTCATACAGAGCCGTCGCAGACCCTCGCCCAAGGTCATTCGTCAACACAAACGCCGCAGCAGCGTCCGAGAACAGCACAGCAGCAACACAGACATCCTCCGGCAAGCTCGTTTCCGCCGCCGCAAGCTCATTCCGCACATTCAGCGTACACAGCTCGCAAGCGAAAGCCAGCACTCTAACGGGTCTTCCGCGCGCAGTGCCAGCAAGAGCCATCTGCGCAGCCGTCCGCATGATCGCTAGACCTCCCGCGCATCCCACGCCGTGAAGGAGAGTGCGGTCGACGTCTGGCGATAGGCCCAGAGTCTCATTCACCAGGAGGTCGTAGCCTGGGTTGCCTTGATTTGTGCACGTCACGGCAACTGTGTGCGTTATGTCTTCTGGGCCGAGTCCGGCTTCGTGCAGGGCTTTTTCGCACGCTTGGGCGGCCATTTTGACACCGACATTGCGGAAATAGCTATCCAGATCTGTGATGGTAGGAGGCTCGGATGACGTGGCGAAGCCTGTCTTGAGGTCTTGGACTGAAGTTCGGGTGTCGATGCTCGTCTTCCGATTGATCGCAAGAAGCTTTTGAAGACTAGAGGTCAATGTAAGTCTATGTTTTTCCGCCGCGTGACAAAGAACAAGTAGTCACATGCCCTGGACTTTTTGCATTGCAGTATGTCTTTGCAAAACCTTCGAGATCCTCGGGTTTCAGAAGGTGATCAGGGTACTGCGTCCCCAGGCCCACAACCCAGAGGCCAGCTGTCTTTTGATCACTGTACTGAAGCAACGGCATTCTTTAACAGCTCAGATATGGGGGCTGAAGCAGCATACATTTCGAAGAAAGGATCTCTCGAAACGATAAAAAAGGCTGGTGGAGGCCGCATGTGCGGCTGAGCTTTGAACGCAGCCGCAAGATCGGTCCGGAGCGTAGTTGCTCTTGCATTGCGTGCCTGCAACTCTGACACCGTGGATGTGGATAAGACATCCATATCCGAACGCGATATCGCCCGGCCTATTGCAAGTTACACTAGCGCTACATGAGTTCAGCTGGCATTCAGCTCAGCCGCACACCACGATCTCATTTCTCACCGCCGTCAATGTACGCACTGCGGCACAATGCTTTCGAGTGCTGCACTGTCTTGCCTGTGTGATGAGATTGCTCCTGCCTACCGGGGTCTAGATCCACGGGGTCGCCGCTAGCTGGCGATTGCATCCACAGCGATATGCAAACTGCTGGCGCACTTGAACAGATCTGGTCAATGGGACGAAAACCCGGTATTGAGCCCCTGCTAGCGTCACGGATCCTGCATGAGTTGCGCCTAACCCATGCGAGGGCGGGATGGGACGAAGAACCTGGGGATCGATAAAGAAGTATTTACCCCACCAGGTGAGTTCTTTTCTACTCGTCACAGGACTAATTACTATATGGCGACGACCAACGACGGACAAGAGCACCACTGAGCGGCACGAGAGAACGATTTCACGGAGCAATTGTCGAGCATCAACGATTCTTTAGCTACTCCTCCAACAACGGCATCATCACCCATCCAACAACCCTCCAACCCGCTCAGAAATTCTTAACATGCCAGTCCTGGCAATTCTTGCGGCCGTAGCTCCTGCTCGCCTTGCCGCTCTTGTCCATGTTGACGCACATGTTGAAGAACTGCTTGTAGCAGTACTCCCGCGGCACCCACTGCTTGGGCTTGCAGTCGCCTAATAGTAGTCACACAAAAATCAGCACCCGACCCTCGCTCCGATCACAGCAGGTCAAGCTAACTCACCCCTAATCCAAACGCTCGACTTCCCGTTCGGCGACCAGACGCCCTCCTTTGCTTCGCCGGACGGCACGACCTGTGGACACAACGTCAGATTCTTCCTCGCGTACAATCAGGCGGGGAGATGCTTACCAAGTTCGGGTACTTGGTGCACATGATGCCGATGGCGAGCCCGACGTCGCGGTTCTTCTTCAGGCAGTCGACGCGGTCGTTCTTGTTGGGCTTGCGCCAGGCGGCGGCGTGGGGCACGAGGCAGAGGCAGGCCAGCAGAGCCGTGAAGAGGGTGAGGAAGAACCTCATGGCTGTGAATGTTTGATGCGGTACGGGGAGACAAATGTAGTCTGATCTGACGGTATGAGTTGGATGGCGGGATGGGAAACAAGCTTCCTAAGAGCAGGTAGGTCTAGGCTGGCGATGCGGCATTGTTTCGACCGGATGCTATCAATTGGTGAAGACAGCTTAAAGTACTGACGAAGTGCGCTTGGTCACAAAGAGCGAGTCTGTTCATATTGTTGCAGATAGTTGCAAAGAGTCATTGGAGGTTGGTATTGTTCGACCAGAACAAAGAAAAATCCACACTGAGGAGGCAGTAGCAACTTGTTGCGGCATAGTGGCTAGTTTCCTTAGTGGTTGTTGACAGGCGCTGTACATGTGGCCCTCTAGGCATATGCCGTGGATTGGGAAGGTCAGATGACAATTCAATGAGATGGCCCTCAGCACTGCCCTACAGTCCTCATTGGGGAGGGCCTTGTCGAGTCATCCCAAATTCAAGAAATGGGGGCAAGCCGTAATATAATGCTGTGTTCGCAGATCTCATTCGTTCGATCTAATGTGCGCGAGGTAGCCTCCATAGGAAGAGAGTTCGCGCACCTGGCAGTAGTGGCTGCACCATGCTTCAGGGAGCTCGTTCCGTGAAACGCGAGGATAGTAGGCTCGAACCGCGGACGAACCAACCGCCTAGCCTGGCATCGCTGGAGGGGATGATTCGATGGCATGCCACGGAGAGAGATCGCGAAGAGCGGAGCACCGTGTTCGGTTGGTGGCGCAGTCGGGTTCACGCCCCGTCTGAATCCGGGTCCCGGCACGAAGTCGCGTTCAGCGCGACGACGGGCATCTTCAGGACCATTCAATTTAACAGACCGTGGAGACTGCTGCCTACTAGGATGTCAATCTCGGCAGAACACAAGGATGTCTTAAAAAGCACTCAAGCATCGGGTATTGCTGGGTGCATTTATGTTCTTTGAAATGCGTTCTGTCACCGGGTGACGCGGCCACGCGAAAAACGCCGTACCAAGCTTCGCCAGGCTCGCGAAGGATTGAGCCAGCGGAGTCAATTCACGCATTCACGGGCAAGGCCGATAGTCACTAGCCTGTTCCTGAAGCGTGATGCTGGTGCGAGGGGCATCTCAGGCAGCATTGGAGACCTCAATCTCTGGAGGGGTGCACTCCCACTTGCCCTCGGACGTCGTTACCGACTTCTCTATGGCGAGAGGAGATATTGCTGGCTCCATTGTACACTTGAGTCTGCGTCACGTGGCGCTTGTTGATCACAATGCTGTCCAAATGGCCTCTTGAAGCCTTTGTGCTTCTGCTTACGTTCGCGTCTTTCGCGTGCGCGGATGTCGAGTTCGTTGTGCCTGCAGCTGGCGCAAACCTCTCTGCAGGACTCATCGATGTGAGGTGGAAGGACTCAGGCATCAACCCTCCCATATCAGAGCTGACAGAGTACACTCTGGTATTGATGGTGGGCGGGGATCACGATGATGATATGGTAAGGTTTTTGACGAATCTATGCATCCCAGCCAGGGACTGACCTCCGATGCAGCAAACCCTATCAACATTCGCATCTCAAGGTGTTTTCTCAAGTGAAAATGCAGCACAAGGATCCATTGGCTCAGGGATCGCCGCCCCCGTCGAGAACGGCTTGTACGTCTTCCTAGATCCCACCTCTATTGGTATCGAGCCAGCAAGCTTACACTTCATAGCTTCTTCCGCATGACCTCAACAAAACAATCAGGCGGCGTAGTAATAAACTACTCAAACCGCTTCAGCATACCCGAGCTCACCGGCACAACCGCCCTCAACATCAAGAACGCCGTGCATTCCCTCAAAGGCGACACTCAAGGCCCACCATCCGTAGGCAACGACGCCCCTCCCACCAGCTCCAGCAGCACAACCCCCAGCAGCCAACCTCCCAGCACAGCGACTGCCTCCCCAACCCTCCAACCCTCCTCCTCAGCAACCCAAGACCCCCCAGAAGACCTCCCCCTCGACCCCACCAGCCCCCCGCACGACCCCCTGCCCCTCTCCCCCGGCGCCAAAGCCGGCCTGGCTCTCGGCATCATCGCCGGCGTCGCCCTGCTCGTCGGGACTGGCTCATACCTCTTCTTCCGCCGCCGCAGGCGACAGAACGACGCGCAGACAACTGTCGCTGGCCCGCCATACTCGCCTTCGACCGCGAGCGAGCTGTCGGCCGAGACGCTCGTGCGGCCGAAAGCGGCGTGGACGCATCATTCTGAGCTGAGCGCGGAGAGTATGGTGCATGAGGCTGGGGCGGGAGAGAGGCGGCCGGAGCTGGAGGGTGGGGTGTTCAGGGCGGAGTTGGAGGGGTGTTCGCCGGTCAGGGAGAAGATGTGAGGGAAGTCCTAGAAAGGAGGGAAAGTGTGTGGTTCACGAGCCATGTGTATGAAATGAAAGGGTGGCATCACGACAAGTGGCCGAGGTCAATCTTTGTAGAGGCGTTCCTGTTGGGAAGGGCTTGAAGACGTGAAGAAATTTTGTTTCGTGAACTATCGTTGCTGCCCCGTGGCTCTCTCGCCCATCCACTCGCTTCACCTTCACCTCACCTGCCACCAACCTGCCCCTTAGGAATCGGCGGAACCCAAGCCAAAACCAGATTGAAGCAGATGATCATAATCCCCATGATCCAGAAACTCTCCGCGTAATTCGTGCCATGGAACCTGAACAAAATCGCGAAGATGACGCCTCCAAAATTGCCCATAGCGCCGACCGTGCCGCTCACGACGCCGTTGGCGTGCGGATGGACGTGCGGGACGAGCGCGAAAGAGGCGCCGTTGCCGGCCTCGAGGAAGAAGGCCATGCCGGCGATGAGGCCGAACATGGTGGACTCGGTGCGCGGGTCGAGCAGGCCGATGGCGATCAAGAAGGCGCCGGAGATGATGCCGACGGAGACGATCCAGGCTTTCTTGAGCCAGAGGTTGGTGGTCACGTGTTTGTAGAGGAGGTCGCTGACGATGCCGCCGAGGGGTCTGGGAAGAGAGGGTCGGTCAGATGTGGCGACTTTGGGTTGGAGTTGAATATTTGCTTACCTGGTGACGACGTTGAGCAGACCGAACATGCTAGCCCACCTGCCGGCGCCTGTCTGTCCGAGATAGGGGAAGTTCTTGAGGTAGTAGGCTGCGATGTAGCTGTTGATGGCGAGTTCACTTTAATTGGGTTAGTAAGTGGCATGCATCGTCAATCTTAGTTTCTCAACTTACCCTCCAAACGAACAGATGTAGACAGCACAGTGGAACGCAGTCTGCAGAGAGAAGATGACGTGCAGCATCTCCTTGCCGGTTGGCGCGACGACGACCTCGCCCTGAGCCACAGCCCGCATCTCGTCTTTCGACAAGTGGGCCTCCTCGTCGGGGATGATAGTGATGGTGCCCCGCCCGATGTCTACATTCGACTGCTTGCGCTCGGGAGACTTATCACCCTTCTCCATGTCGCTACCAGCAGGAGTTAGGGTGTTGCTCTTCTCGGGCGGTGGGCTGGCGTTAGGAGTCGAATCAACGTGTGCGTGCAGCAGTGCTTGAGTTGCTTGATGGCGCTCACTCCATTTCCCGGTAGGAGTATCTTCGCAGAGGAAGAACATGCCCACGGCGGTGGTGACGATAAGGATGAATGGAACGATGAAGGCCACACGCCACGCTTGGTGGGATGTCAGGCCTTGGTCGGCCTTCAGCGAATCGTATATTAGAGGCATCAAGAAGTAAGTGATGCCTCCACCGGAGTTACCCCAACCACCAATCAATGCATTCGACGTTCCCACAACGTTCTTGTCGAAGAATCCAGTCGACCAGACCTGGCACGGCACGAATGTACCGCCTAGGATACCGACGAAGAAACGCAATGCGATAAGACCGGAGACATTGTTGACCAGACCAGCCATTGCTGTTGGGATAGAACCAGCCAGAAGCACGCCGATGAATGTCCATCTTGGGCCAAAACGGTCGCAAAGTGGCCCAGCCACAAAACGCACGAGCAGAGTGCCAGTCAAAGCCGCAATGTTGGAGTTTGCGACGTCCGTTGTGGTGAGGTCAAGATCTTGCTTGATAGACTTGGTTAAGAGCGGCGGGAATGCATACCTGTTGGTCGTAAGCATGTCGCGTAGAGCTTTCGAAAGTGGAGTTCTTACCATGACCAGAATGCGATGAAGAATCCCCACCAAGAGAAAAAGAACACTCTGCCATATTGATTGACAGGGTTGAAAACAGGGATCGATCTCGCCTTTCTGTTGATCGGGTTGATGACAGGCGCACTCCAGAGAACCGATGGAGAGAACATGGTTCCTTAGCTTTTGTGGTTGTCACACAGGAATGACACGATTCAGGTAAGTATACTACATCATCAGGGCGGCGGAGGCTCTATATAGCCTTCTACCGTCACAACGTGCTTGGCCAGATGCCGTGCCTTCAAAAGCAACGAGTTGTGGCTAGACTCGCAGCGAGATTGAAACGGTAGCCAGCCAAGCGATGATAGTCGTCCTGTGTAGGAGAAAGCTCTTCAATACACCTCAACGCGGGATGCCAGAGCCTCAGGATTGGTGCAACCAGGCGCATCTATCACTTGGGGGCTTGCACAATGGCAGACATCATTGTGCTTCTCCGGGGAGAAAGAAGCTTCAGCATTTGTAAAGCCGCGGCCGTCGCACGAATATGTGGGAGGGACAAAGCGAGTAAGCCGGATCCGTCCCATGTCAGCTCTCAATCGAGCCGCGTGGTGAAGATAGCAGGCGACCTTATCTCTTGGCTGGGCACCGTGTGCTGCATATCACTGTTTGAGGCGCTGTCTCCTATCACTTGGCAGGAGCAGATCTTCTTTTTCCTCGGCACTGACCACATTGTCTGCCTATGGAGACCCCAAGATCTCCGGAGACAGATCTTCAAAGGAGCCAGCGTGGTGGAAACGGTGGAGTGATTCCCACGCGGCCGCAGGTGCCACAGAACTCGCACGCGATGTGCTGGCCATGTGGAACGCGTTCTGGATCCTTCCAGGATTTCTCCCGATTAATCCTGCGGAATCCCAGATGCAAACACACGTGTTGGGAGAAGGGATCGTTATCTGAATGGTTGGAATGAAGTGTCCGGGAAAGGAAACACAATCAAAAGTGGGTCCTGTGTGCGCCTCAGGCATCCATCTGATGTCCACGAAGGCCCTGAGAGTTTGTCTCTACTCTTGAACCTTCACACCGCAAAATTGACGCAGCACTAGTCCATGTCTCGCTGTGAAATCGCTACAAACTCATTCGAGCAAATTTCGAAGCTCCATTTGACCTCCTCTCTGGGATATCTGCAGCCAGGGCGCGATCACGGTCAGGGCTGTACCATGTTATTGAACGGTTGAATTCTATCCGTTGTTCGAGACGCGACGTGCGACCGAGAATACGTTTGTATGACGACGGATTTAAGTGACATGGACGGACCAGATGATCGCTTGTAATACTCCACGTGAGGCCCTCTCACGACCCATCGCCCGAAGCCCGCCAGATCCCCGACGTCGCCAACTCCTCATGCTCCAACCTCAACTTGACCGGATCCTGCGCCTCGAACCAGAAAGCCCACGTACTCCTCGTATTGATCGCCAGATTATTCCTGCTCGAAATCAATCCGACGTGCTGCACGACCTGCGGCGCGAGAGCGTACCGCTCGTAGCCCTGCGCGTCGGCGTACTCTTCGATGAGCGAGTCAGTCTGCCCGGAGCCGCGCTCGTGCAAGAAGTCAATAAGCCCTTGGACTTGGAAGCGGGGGAAGACCAGCGCTTGCGTGCAGCAGCCGTGCTTGTCCATGCGCTCGACGCCGTGGAGAGGGTGCAGGCTGTATTTGCCGATCATGAAGGCTAGGGCGGTGAAGGCTGGCGTTGCGACGAGGACGAGTACCGCCAGTGTCGGCGTGTCTAGGTGCTTGGTGAGAGGGCGGTATATTCGGCGTCCGGCTAAGAGAAGTATCGATGCAGCTCCCATCGCAAGAGCGAACGTCAATAGCTGGTGTCCGTACCAATAGTCGACGTCAGCCTCCCAGCCCAGCGAAGTCTCGGTGTAGAACAGACGCAAGTAAACCCACGACTTCGATCTATGTCTTAGCTCCGACAGTCCCTTCAACGTCTTCGCCAGCCAGCCATCCGCGAAGATAATGTCGTCCTCAAAGATGGCGATGTACGGAGCCTTCGAGTCTAGCAGACACTCTCTCAGCACGTAAAGGTAATCACTGCATCTCCGTTCAGCACAATCCCACATGGCAAAATTCGACTCAACCTACTGAACACCCTTCGCATAGAAATTCTGCGCTTCCTCCCACGTCCTGATCCTCTCCGCCTCCTCCCGCGAAACATTATACCCACCCCACCCATCCACAACCCTCAACCACCTCCTATCCCAGTCCGGATGCACACCACTCTCCACATGCGCAAACAACACCCTCACATCCACCGCCCCCCTCTCCTCCCCCGTCAGCCCCGCCAGCATCGACCCCACCGTCTCGTTCAAATACTGCCTGCCGTGCCTATGGAACGTCGTGACCGCCGCACAAACCACCGGCGCAGGCGCCGCCGACTCCTCGCGCTCAGGCAGCCCGAGCCCCCCGAGCCCGGCCTCCGCGCGCTCGACGAACTCCCGCGCCTCCGCCTGCCGCAGCAGGCTGTAGTCGAGGTCGTACACGCGGTCCTCGCTGAAAAACGCCGCGTGCGGGTCGCGCCAGAGCGCGCGCTTGCAGGCCGCGAAAGCCACGAGCCACAGCACCGCGGCGGCGGCGAGCGTCCTGCCGGCTGAGGAGAGGGCGGCGCTGCGGAGGGTTTGCAGGGGCCGGTCGGCGAGGTTGCGGTTGGCTCTGGAGAGGGACAAAGGCATTTCTTTTGAGGTTGGAGAGGCGACATGTCCATTAGAGAAAGGAGGGGAGATGCGAGGCTTTCCACCTCTCCGCTCCATTTTTTTCCCGCGGCGTCTGCGACGGGTTCGCTTACGTACTGTACTGTGCTACTACTCCTGCGTCCTGACTGTGCTACCTCTCGCGAAGGAATGACATGCTGTTAGCCTGCAGTCCGACATGCTACTAGTATGCGCCTAAAATGCAAGGCTGAAGGAGTTGCGATCCTTCCGGGGTTTTGCCGATGCTTCGCTCGAGAAACGTTATGTAGACAAAGAGATTATCGCGCCCTCGCCCGTGACGTAGGGGATTTCTTGAGGGTTTGATCGATTCCTTCGCTTCGACGCAAGCATGGCGTATTCCCTTTCCCCAGTGCTTCATGTTCGTGCGAACGGGGATCGAGGTGTCGATGTGCGGCGTCGACCATGTGTGGAGTTGTGTGATGTCAAGCGAGGTGATCAATGCGGACATCGGCTCAAAGAAGCGCTTGAGCCGACTGCCAATTGGGCCTTGAGCGATGCGGCCGATGTAACCGCTCTGCGTTGTTGCGAACGATACTTGACGCTATTTCTCCGTCCGCGGAGGTGATGCATTCGCCTGGCAATAGCGAGCGCCCGTGGCTTGTGAGGTATGCTCGATTTGCGGAATGCCGGCTTTTTATCGAAGGGATTTGAGTAGGCGTCTTCAGCTTTTGCGAGGTCGGCGAGAGGTCTTCGTTTTCTCAGGAATAGAGTCCGACCAGAAAGCATTCGTGCGTTGAGTGTCGCAGTGGTTCCGTGAAGAATCTCCCCATATCCATGTTCGGCTTCCACCGTTCACTCGTCCATGGTCCAAGCATATTCCAAGTCCTTCCTGTTCTGCGCCGCATTCCTAGCCGCAAACCACTTTTTCTCAAACCCATTCGACCTGTCCACACCATCCCACCTCCACCCCGGCCTGATCCCGTACCGATTCGGCTCTGACGCGCCCGGATACGTCCTCCCACCACCCTTCCCCTTCCCGCCGTTTCCCTTCCCACCCGCCTTCTCCTTCTTACTCGCCAACAATTGCGCCATAGGATCATTCCACCTCTCCCTCCCCCTCAACTCCTCATTCATCTTCACATCATCCGCGCCCCTCGCCACGCCCTCGCTCCTAACCTCCCTCAGCGCCTCCCTCCTCTCCTCCTTCTCCCGCCTCTGCACATCCCCCCTCCTCCCCTCCTCCTCCGCCACCCTCTTCCTCTCCTCCTCCTCCGCCTTCGCCCTCAACTCCGCCCTCTTCATCGCAACATTAATCACCCGCCCCGACGCATCACGATAAATCGTCTCCTGCGCCTTGCCCGCGGGATCCAGCCCCGCGTCCCTGATCGCCTGCAGCTCCGCCTTCTCCTTCCGCCTCAGCGCCGCCGTCACCTGCGCCGCGCTCTGCAGGCCCGCCGCCGCGCCGGAGCCCATCATCGGGCCTCCCGCGTCGTCGTCGACGGCCGGCGCGTCGTCATCCCCGTCCTCTGCCGCGCGCGCGTTCGCTTCGGCCTGCGCGTCCGCGAGCAGCGCGTCCGCGGCCGCCTGGTCGGCGTCTTTGGGCGCGGCGGAGCCGATCGTGGTCCACTTGGGTTTCTTGCCGGGTTTGAGGGTGTTGAGGCCGCCGGCGAGGGGCGCGGAGCCGAAGACTGCGGGGGCGTCTTCGTCGGAGGAGGAAGCTTTTTGGCCGTCGCCCCAGTCGTTTGCGCCGTCGTCGGCGATTGTGAGGGATTCTTGGTCGGCGGGGGAGGGTTTGGCGGATTTGCGTTTGCGTTTTTTGGCAGGCTGAGGGTCGGCGGAGAGGTAGTTTGCCGCGAGGTAGTCGGCGAGGGGCATTTTGGCGGTTGGGTGTGGGTGGTGGGTGGAGTGCGAGGGAGGATGGTTGGAGGGTTGATAAATTGTTAGGGTAGAATCTAGGGTGCTAGGTAGCTGCAGCTGGAGCAGTGACGGAAGCAAGCTCGGCTCTTGGGAGCGCGGGGCTGTGATTGGTTGGCTGGCGTGCGCTGATGGCGCTCTGCTGGTGCGATGAGGGATCTTGATCGCCGGGATCCCTGAGGTTCTCATGACATGCGAATACACAAGCAGGACGATGCCACAGACTGAAGAGGCAGCAGCATGGTTCGCTGCGGTGTATCAAGCTGTTCAAGAGATACCGCACGGTCGAGTCACGTCGTACGGGCACATCGCCACGCTCGTCGGATACCGTAAGACAGACAGAAGCAAGAGAAGGAAGCATTTGCTCGTTGCTAACCATGTTCTACGAACAGCTGAGCGACCAAGGTAAGCATCTCCACGCAACAGTGACTTGGATACTGGGCCCCAGGCAGACTGACATCACTGCCACAGACAAGTCGGCGTGTGCCTCAAACACCTGCCGTCGGCGTCAAGTCAACCGAACGCGCGCTACAACAGCGACACCGTACCCTGGCAGCGCGTGATCAACTCGAAGGGATTGATCAGCCCTAGGTGGGATTGCGCGGATTCCGCCGGTCAGAGGTAACGGACGCTGACATGGAGCAGAGGCGCAAACGGGGCCGCACGCCATGAGGACGTGTTAGCTCAGGAAGGGGTGCAGGTCGAGCACGGCAGTCTAGGAGAGCGGAGTGTTGATTTCAGAGTGTACGGATGGTTTCCTGACAGGCTGCCGAGCCGAGCGGCCGAGTCTGACGACGAGGATGAGCGGTTGTTTGTGGAATCATAATACTCGGTCACTGTGGCTGGCAAAGACCCACGATGAGCCTCGTAAGACTCACACCGCAGACATCATTGTTGACCATCACGAAACGCGCAAACAGGGTGTCTCCCGTCTGGACTACGTAGGTACGCACGCCGTGGCCCTTTTGCCATGAATAGCGCAGGGTGTGACGCGCTTCGCCAGGGATCGCGCGCGTCTCTCCGCAAACGGGGCAGCCGGGGAATGAATGATGAATGACCGTGATGGACGGCCGAGGCTCAGCGAGCTGTGGTGACTCTGTGAGCCACTGAAGCTTCGGGAGGGGCGAGACAAAGCATGCGGGACGAAACTCCACGCGCCAGACAATAATAATAACCAACAGGCAAACAGGGCCACTCGCGTCACCGGCTCACCACACGTTCCGTTCAGCAGGCCGCGGCGTGGGCGTCGTCATTCGGACCCCGGGCGCGTTACCTTACCTTATCGCGTGGAGAGCGAGTGCAGGTTGCCTTATCGCGTGGAGAGCGAGTGCAGACGCCGACGGCTGGGGAGCTGCCAGCTGCCAGCTGCCAGGCTCCACCTCCACCTCCGTCAACACCTTTCGGCCTTGGAGCCTGAGGATGCGTGCAGGCAGGTGCTCCCTCTTTGTTTATAGCAACGGCGAGCTGCTCCTTTGTTGCCTCACCCATCCAGCTAAGGTATCCATCGCTGCCTCACTACTGTCGAACCATCTCACTTCCCCCCGTCTCTTCACAGCTTCTTCCAGCCGCGGATCACGTCCAAAGCTTGTCTTATCTGCGCCACCTGCCTCAGCCCGCCCACCAACAGTCATCATACCTCCCTCAGTCACGGCCCTTGCCTTGTTGAGACTCCGCACCTGCCAGTCACGCGTCGCGGTGGTTGTGTCATCCCATCCTTTGTTCTGCCTTCTGCCTCTGCCTACCGCTCCCCCTCTACCTCTTGAAACCACATCCCTCCTCCTAGGAAACGCTTCCCTTCCAACCAGGCTCCACTCATATCGACGGCCTCCTGGGCGCAGATCACTGAGACCAGACCCCGACTGATAGACATCGTCACCGACAAACGACGACAACGTTCTCTATCCCACCAGTAAACACACCACCGCACAACCCACCAAACGCAACCATGTCCGCCGACCAGGCCTCCTCCACCTCCGACCTCCGCAGCGCCGCCCAAGACTACAAACGCGACGCCGCCCGTAAGCACAAGTGGGGCATGGGCGCCATGGAGACCCGCGGCCGTGGCGTAGGCAATCCTCGCCCTCTGCGTCCCTCCGACACGTAAGAATTCCCCGTCCAGCATCCCATGACCAACCCGCCTAACAAACCCCGACCAGACACAAGCCCGCAACCCGCATCGAATGGACCCACCCCAACAAGCAAATCTCCGCCGCCCGCCTCGCGCGCAAGCAAGACATGCTCGAAGGCACCACGAGCGACGAAGCCTCCTCTCCCAACAACTCTGCCTCCTCCGACTACAGCGACGAGGTCACGCCCTCGCCGGACGCCGACGTCGCCTACTCCTTCGACGCCGCCCGCGGCCCCACGCAGGGCAGCCAGATCTTCAACGTCGCGCTCGCGCGCGCCGTCGAGAAGTTCGAGGAGCGCGAGACCGTCAAGCTCGTGAGGACCGAGTACGACGTCCTAGATGGCGAGGGGGAGTCGTTGGCGACGGTGAGCCCGGCGGGGAAGGGGAAGGCGAAGGCCTCTCGTGGGATGGGCGCTACGAGGGTGCCGGATGCGGATGAGGATTACGAGTTTGTTTGAATCGAACGAGTGGGTCGCTTTGGTTTGGTTTGTTGATATACGTACGGGCTCGGGTTGCACTTGATGGCGTTGGGGTTTGCCTTGGATGACGATCATTCGTTGATACAATCCTGCTTCGTCGGGTTTCTTGGTTTGGGCCGGTGGGTACATGTTTTCTTTCCTTTTTATTACATGGCGTTCATAGCATGGTTCGTGAGAAGAACCCCCGGCGGCCGGCGCGCGCGCGTTCTTCGATGACATGAGCTGCTGGATACCCTGAGACTCTTCGACGTCTTGTCGTTCTGTAATTCCGATTTTATCTATCGATCATTCTTCTTTGCTCGCGCTTCGCGGGCAGGACAGGCACTATTTTGGCCTCGATCCCTTTCGATACTACACGATAACGAATCCAAACGAGAACAACACCTAACCGCAGCCTATTCCATCCGCAACCCAACCAAAACGAAAGCGGCTGGCGTAATCCAAAGCAGATCACCGCAAATGCTCCCCCTCCCCAAAAGGCTCCCAGTCATCGACCGGGTCGTCGAGCGGGACATCCTCCATTTCCCCGTCTCCATCTCCATCTCCATCTCCACCTCCCTCCGCATCAGCGCCCGCCACCTCCACCGACGAGCCCTCCTCCCCCCTTCCTCCTGCCCCCTCGCCACAACCCTCGCCGCTCCCACCCATCCCTCCCCTCCCTACCACCAACAAACGCACCCTCTCCCTCACCAACCCCGCCCACCTCCCCCTCCAACCCTCCTCCGTCCCCACAAACCGCACAACCCTCCCCGCCGCGCGCGCGGCCCCCTCAATCGGCCCCGGCGGCGGCCGCGCCGGCGGAGCAGCGCGCCGCTGCGCCGAGGAGTCCTGCTCGCATCACATGTCACGTCAGAAAAACGATCTCCTCTGCTGGGGAAAGGAGAGGGGAGGGTTCCGGCGCAGTTACCTCGGGGACGTCGAGCGCGAGCTCCGAGACTTCGGTCCAGCTGCCGGTGGGCGCGAAGAGGGCTTCGTCTTCGTCCGGGTCGGGCGCTGTGGGGGATGCTGCTGCTGCTGCTGGGGCGGGGGGGAAGCCGAGGGAGGCGCGGAGGGCGCGGGTGCGGAGTTCGAGGTGGTGCGCGAGGCGGGTGAGTTCGTCGCGGGCGGTGGTGGGGGGGCCGGGGGGTGGGTGCTGCTGCTGTTGCTGCGACTGCGACTGCTGCTGGGACTGCTGCTGCTGCTGTTGTTGTTGTGGGGCCATTGTGGAGATTGTGGGTGTTGGTGGGATTGTTGGACGTGTGGTGCTTTTGGTAGCGGGGACGGGAGGAGAGGATGAGGATGGTTAGGAGGCCGTGGTGTGGGTTGATTTTGCGTGTGAGTATTGTGTTGACATTGCCAAATTTGGGATGCACGCTCACACGGTTTCTACGGTCGGCGGTGGCTGTATTGGCGGTCGCGTGAGTGTGAGTGACGCAGCGAGCAAGCGTGGAGTTATGTTGCAGATAGAGCAGGAGCAAGAAGCCGCCTCGCAGCGGCTTTGTGAGGTTCAGGCACCGACGCGATGGTAACTTTTGGGTGCCAAGTGCTTGAAAGCTGCGGACTTCACTTCTGCCGCCGAGGCAGGCTGGAGTGATGCCTGACATGCTGGCGGCCGAATGAAGGGCGCGATGGAGGTATCAATTGAAAGGGAACATCACAACATCGCTGATTGGGGTGATTAGCCGATGGACTGACCAAGCGTAAGCGAGAATGAAGAGCCAATATGCATACTGTAAGGTACAAACCCAAATGGTATGCCGGTCCCATCTCTGCGCTTGAAGGCCTTCTCTTTGGCCAGACGCAATCCATATTTCCATCCTCTCTTTGAATGATCAACCCACCATATTCGATGAACGCCAACCGCTTCTTTGTCCTGTCGATGAGCCCCAGCCCAGACGAACGCCGCTAAAAGCCTGCAAACGCGCAGTACTGTAACATCGATCCTAGCAGACAAGATGACTTCCAACCGTCATCTCGGCGCAGGTTTGCTATCTGCGCTCTGTGCGCCTTCTGCTTCACTGTAAGTCCGATGAGGTGCAGATTCGCCTGTCGTGCCGTAGCCAGGGTAGCGTTGGCGTAGCTGATCGATGTGGTCACTCCATGACGCGCCGGAAGCACCATCCTCACGTTGAGTTACGGAGGCACCTTCTGGATTCGGTGGTGATAGTGCACTACGGTGATGCGCTCCGTGGGGATGGTCATGCTCAGCGCCGTCAGGGTGAGCAGCACGAGCTTTCGATTGCGGCGTGGAAGACGGCGGTTCCCTGCCGTGTTCGAGGAGCTGCGATTGAAGGCCGAGAATGTATTCTCGCAATTGGTGGTTTTCCTCCTGCAGGCTGCGAAAGTTGGTCTCCATCGACTCAAACTGTTTGACCTTCTCCTCCAGCTCTCGTATGTAACCCTCCTTCCTCTGGCGAAAAGCCCGCTGATGTCTGTTAGAGGCTGGGTGACCTTGCAAGCAAGGCGAAATTCAGGAAGACGTACCTGGGCCGCACGATTCTGAGCCGCTCGCTTGCTAGTCGACAACTCACGTTTGCTCTTTCGTGCCTCTGCGCTTAAGCTATCGTCGCCGGTGTTATCGTTGGACATGGCCCTGTACGAGCCTTGCTGTCCACCTGCGATGTTCGACTCTGGAAGAAGGCGAGGACTAGCGGAGCCGGACGTCTGATTTTGTCTGTCAGAGACTTCGTCCTGAGCAGATGACTGTGATGGATAGGATTGCGATGGTGTATCCGAGGGTTTCGGGCCGAAGAATCGATCTCTTATCTCCTTCACCTTTTGATCTGGAGAGGAGGTATGGAGTCAGCATGCGTAATCGATTACTGGTGGTATTCGACTGTATTGCCATTTACTGACTGTAGTCTCCCGAATCAATGTCCCTCGTTGGTTCCTACATGGCGAGATGTCAGCAAAAGCAAGAGCAGGGTGTGGATTCACTAAAATAGCAACATAGCAAACTTGCCACGACATAATTCCAAAACCCCAGTGACAACCGTGCGAAACGCGCTGAGAGTTCGAGCTTACCTGAGCAGCGGCGTGTTGCATCGTGATCACGTTGCGCTACGTTCGAGGTAGATTGTCCCGACCGCAGAGTAAGACTTCACGTAAGCCACCAAGGACTGGTGTTATACCACGATGCTCCTCGTCTATCGTTCCTCCTCTTATTTGACACAATGACAGCAATTCAGTTCAGCGCCTGTGGATTGGCGCGTGAGGACAAGGCTCAAGGGTAGTGCGGTGGGTGCGTTCTCGGAACAGGCGCATGCGGTGGAGATCGCGACATGTGCCTATACGTAATGAACGCGTCAGTAGTGGTCGCGTAGCACCGCCAATCCGGCGAGTTGAGACGGACATTCTGGGGGGCAGAAGACATATCAACTTACAAGATGAGTAACGTGCTGCACCACCTGAGGTCGAGCCGGGGACTGCTGAGGCTTATGTCATCGGCGGAGGTAGACACGCCAAGTTGAGCAGGTCGGGGATGTGGGTCGCCTTATGGACGGAGAGCAAGGGGACGCGCCGGCAGCGCAGGCGAGTTTCGTTCGCCGGAGACGGAGCGGTGCGGTGCTGTTGCGCTCTCTCGCAAAACCCACCGATCTTCTCCTCGATGGTACATTCACCCTGCGCCTAAGACGCGTATATATGTCGCTGATGGCTCCGAGAAGACCTGCTCGACACTCGCATCAGCCGGCACACACACGCTCAGCTTCCACCCCATACATCCTTGCGCTTCCGCACCAGCGGCCGCTCATCCGACGCATCCGGCTCGCACACGAAGCCCCAACTTCAGATTAATAAGCAGCACAGGGCTCTCTTTGGGGTCCAAGGCCGAGGAGAGGCACTTCTGCTGGTCGCCAGAATGGAATGGTAACCCAATGATGAGGGCACGGACGAGCGAGCGAATGTCGCAGCGTTCGATCCCATCTTGTCCACAGCAGCCTTTTGGGTTGCGAGGGTGAAGTATGCGCCGTGTAGTATGCGACGTGTCATCTTATCGTTCGGCAGTGAGCAAGTGCGCATGCTACTCAAGGGACAAACGCGCTTGAGGTCTGGTAGAAAGCAACTGCCGTTTTCGTCGTCCGTTCCCTCTGCCAATCGTCAAGCGCTCAGATACTGCGTAGTAATACCGGCATTACTGGCGATATCATTGGTAGCACCAACACGACGGCACACTGGAAACTCAATGGACGGAGAACCCTGACTGGCTTTCTGACTCATGCCAAAGACCTTACATACTCTTCAAGACAGGTCAAGATATCCAGGACCTCTTCACCGCGGCCACTAACATTTTCCACGATCCGCATGCTGTAGCAATGTACGCTAATGAACTCGCCGGGGCTTCCGGCTCATCATTCGAAGAGTCTTCGGACGACGCGCGGTTCCTCATGGATCTCCATTTCTGACTGTGAGAGACCCATCAGACTTTGTGTGACCAACTTGTGCAGAGCTCGATCGGATCCTCCGCACACCGGCATTTGTCTATCGTGCAGGTTGAAGTTGTTCACTCAATAAGCCCCCTCTCTAGAGAAAGATTGATTCGCCGCAGTACCCGCTACAAGCGCCAGAAGCTAGGATGCGGCAGGTACACAAGCGACACGTATAGTCCGCTCCTTCAAACTCTTAACACGAATCTCCTGTCATTGCTGATTTACTGATCTTTGATCGAAAGCACAACACTGACGAAAAGTCAAACATTCCATCGCACCGTTCGTATGATGATTACGAGGTGTTCGAGATCTCCTGATCAAACTGCATGAATCTGCTAGACGTAGTGTCACGCGAGCAGACATGCGTACGACGGGATCTCGATGAAGGCCACGGCACCTTCCGTCAAATCAATGAGGGCTGTCAGGTCACTGGACAGAATCGACTGGTCACAATCTCGTCTCGTTGCTAGTGCCATCACGCAAAGGACCAAGCAGCACGGGTATCGATTCTTGACTGTTGTGAGAGGTCGAAACGCCCCGGAACGATAGTCGAGGCAAATCTTGTATGTCGCCAGCCTTCTCTTGGCCAACAAGAAGCTCGTGTTGCAGGTGGGAACAACCCTACTTCCATAAGATGGTTGAGCAGCGCAGGGTTGTGCTCCTTCCCTCCTACAGAGTGGGACATCCCTACGCTGACTGCTTCTTCCGGAAATGCACGCGCCTTTCCGGGTGATATTTTCCTTCCTCATTCTTACATCATTCTTTGTGGGATGCTGACTACTCTCCAGCACACTGCGACCATTTCTGTTGTACTACAGCGTAAGCAGCGGATTTCGTGCGGATAGCAGGCCTTACTCGTGATCGGAAAATCATCAACCTCACGTGTACGTGCCATCAGATGATCTATCTCGCTCGCCACTTGCATTCAAATCATGATGATTCTTCCCTCGGCACTTTCGTGTCATCATTCGAGTCGGAACACTCCGTACAACACTCCCATGAGAGGCGGAAAGGTGACTCAACACTCCATGTCATTCAAATTATGTCAGCAGCTACACAACCCCTTATCCACATCACAATACGCAAATTCGATCTAGAAAATCTATCATAACACAATATCGCATTCAGCAGCACGTAATGTATGTACTCCCAACCGCATCGCGCATCGAACAGCTTTACACATCCCAGCATGATAGCCATACCGACATGAAATGAAGAACCCCTGGTATAAACAATCTGCGACACCCATTCAGAGCTCGACGAAAAGAACGAACAAACGCCCCGAAAAATTAAACCCCAGAAGCAAGAAGGAGAAGAAAAAAAAGGAAGGGTATCGCCAGAACTCCCGTGTCCCAAAAGCAAGCGAGTCTTCCCCAAACTGTACACGCACGGCAGTCTTCAGACCAATGCTGGAGCAAGACACCGCTCAGCAATTCTTCAAATAATTGCTCGGCACCAGCCCCGCCCGCCCGTTCTTGCCCACGACCTCCGCCTCCCACCAGCCATCGTCTTGCAGGCGCAGCACAGCAAGAATGTCGCCCTTGCTGAACGACAGCTCCTCCGGGATCGCGGCCTGGTACATGTACATCGCGCGGGCTGTTCAGAGACACATTAGCACGGCTCCAAATCCGTGAACGATTTCGGAAAGACTTACAGTAGTGGATGATCGGCCTCCCGTCCTTCGTCATCTGCCGCCCCGCGCCCTGACTC